>JASDQU010100882.1:137039-165073 GCA_032191745.1 Picea mariana
AAAGGGGTTCAATGCGAGAAGGCCTGAAACTAGGCAAAATTTTGGAAAAAGACAAAAATTTTGAAGGGAATTCTCAACCCAGAGAGTCTGTTAGGGTGTCTTGAAGACTCAAAGATTGATATAAATGAAGAAAGGTAAGGTAAGAGCAAATGGCCAAGGAAAAACACCAAAAACCACTAAGAAATGGGTTGCATCCCTAGTGGAGTCGCCAATTTTGTTATCGAACTAATTGGTAGGTGCAGACACTAACAGATCAACTTGGATCTAGAACAAAACATGACAGGATGTGACTCTTTCCCTAAGTTACGACCATTGAATTAGCTAGTAAGGAGGAACAAGTGACATACCTTTGTATCGCTTCCTTAGGTCTTTGTTGCTCCCACTTCGCTCCGGTGCTCTCGTGAGGTCAAGACCAAGACAACACAAACCAACCAAAGTGAAGATAGCAAAATGTATTCAATCGTCAACTTATGTGTATGATCAAGGAATTACACAATAAAGTAAGAATGACTTTATGGGAAAAGGACATGCCGCTATATCATATTAATTGAAAGTAGAAGATACAACCTGATCGCCTTGATGTCGCAAGCTTCCTTTTGGTGACTCTTGGTTCCAACACACACATTTGCTCTGTACTTGCATGAAGACGATCCAATTCCTCTTGATAGACCTACTAGAATCTCCAAGCTTCTGTTCAAGCTGGGTTCTTCACACAATTCCTTCACCAATTCTTCAATTAATCTTGCTTAACCTTTTCCATGAGAATCCTTTCAATATATAGGGGAGGGTGAGATGGTTACATGGATGAGAATGATCCCACCAAATCAGGGAAGCCAATAAAATGACAACCATACGAATTCCAACCCATTTTCTAGAAGATTCCCTTCTAGAACCCTCGAGACTTCTTCTCTTTTCCAAGTTCAAAACAAGTTCGCACCCTGTGTATAGAGCAACCTGCGATAAGTTTGCACCCTAGACAAAGGTGTCCTGCGAGAAGGCCATATGTAGCCTGCGAACTCACTTTGAAAATATGTTTTCTGGAAGGAGATAAATGCCACTTTTCTCAGGAGAAAGTTCTTGTTGGGAGCTTGAGTACACTATTGTCAATACATCACCAAGATGAAAAAAATCATCTATAACAATGGTTGATGAAGATCTTTTTGTTAATGGTTACAAATTGATCTTAGGAAGGGTTGATTCTTTATGTTACTACATCCTATGCTATTCACCAATGTCATTGCTGTCTGTTCTTATCGCACCTGCATAACAAACATATTAGTGAAATTACATGAAGGGCAGTTTTGAGAGAGGCAAAATAATAGAACAAATGCAAGGGAAGGGGACTTAGTTCTGCAATATCACATGTGAATAACTTAAAAGAAATGAGAAACAATCTCAAAGTATTATTTTAAATCTATTCTAACCATACTACATGCATGGAAATACTTGGTGATTATAGTTAAAACCTAGCTAGCAAGAAAATGGATATCAAATTTTGATTGAGTTATATGGTTAGTATGCATATGATATGAAATGTTGATGGCACATTTGGAAAGTTAATGGTGCTATTGGTTATGCAAATGGTTGAATTATATGGGATTCGAATTATGTTATGGCATAAGTCATGCTATTGGCTTTTAATATGGTGATGTTTTCGATCCATGGTTTTATTAATGGTTAATGGAGAATTTGTTGGCATGTACTGTTGAGTTAATGAGATGTGGGTGGAGGCGATGCACATTTACTGCATGTCACCTTTACTCTTCCCATTGGCCACCACCCTAGTTGGGCTATTGTTCGATCTTGCTGCTGTGTATATGCTCTGAAATTTTAGCAGGGTGGAACCGCTCGACCAACTCTCGTTTTAAGGAATTTCATTAATAGTTATGTCCTTTTTTTATCCATTCTTGACTTCACTCTGGTTATGAAATGATTACTGGCTCAGGTGTATGGGTTTGTGTTTTTTCTAAGCATTGCAACTATGTGAAATTTTGGTTCTTGAATGAAAAATGGATGGTTCTTCCTGTAATAATTTTGAGTTTGTTGAGGTTATTGGTCTTCCTGAGTGATAGCTATTTGTTATCACTGTTGTTTGGTTGGAATGTTTTGTTTATTCTTGGGTGGTTAGTTATTTTCATGCACTGTCTCTAAATCCAGTCTCTAGCTTTCATGTGTTTAATGGCTGAAGACACTATTCATCCCTGTGTTTTTTTCATTTGGGAAATGGTTGTTTCCATCACTAAAGGCCATGAAATGGGCTCTCCTATTCTTACTCATCCTTGTCATCACCTTAGTGTTGTTGTTGTTTTAAGAGCCACAAGGGTTACACCCTACATGCATTAAGCTTCACTATCGGTCAGGTTGGAGACTTTCTCCTCTGTGGTATCCTTCCTGTCTTGGGACTTGTTATCTATTCATGAATAATTTGTGGTTCCCTCCATGTATGCACTGTTGGTATGAGGTTTTTTCACCATTGAAGAAAGTTGGCTCTAGCTCTCCTGTGTTAGTCATAGTGTGAACCTTTAACTCTACAGGTCCGAGGGTTGACATGGAACACCAGCCTGGCATGTTGGGTTTACCACTTGATTGTTGGATGGTTGTATATTTTCTACTATCTTTGAGTACAGATCTGTCCAGTTGGCCATATGGAAGTCATGTTGGTTTGGCATTTAGTTAATGCCTCTGTATAATGTCAGTAAACCCTGCTTTTTATCTGCACAACTCAAGTTACACAGTCTCTCTCTTTAAGTTGATAACTCAATATTGTTTAATGGGAAGGGCCACTGCCCCAATTTGAATGGATGCATGGGTATGCATGGTTGTCACAGCTTGTTAGGTCAATTGATTTTATGATAGTAATGAATTGGTTGGTTGATACACAATCACTGGTATTTGCACTAAGGATTGTTTGGATGTTTAGCTAGCATTGGTGGAAATGCTTGATGTTTCTCATGTCCCGTTGTGTTTTTGAAAATAATTTATGGTCGTGGTAATTATGGGTTTCTTTGGGGCCGAACGACTACTAAAATGGATGATTGTAGGAAGTATATCCTCTACATCTTTGTGTTGTTGGTTGAATAAGCCTGAGCGCGCACAGAATGATCGATCACAATGTGATTAAATCGATAGATCAACACGATATGTTGAGTTATTATCGTGACTGTGTGTTTTGATTGTGTTAAGTTTAAATGTTGCACCATGAAGTTTGTTAGCTACGCACTGTGTGTAGTATGGATAGCTTGGTTTTCACACTCAGGGGCACCCATAAAAATTTTAAACATGTTTATTTATTGCAATCAATCACTTGTTAAAACAAGCATGTTGTTGATGACAATCGTGTTGGATAGGTGGCCCAGCTTTCAAGTCACATTGAATTGTTTTTATTTTACAGTGGCAGAGTTACATTGCCTGGGAGAAATACCCTGTGCATAAGATGGGTCTGAATGGTGACTGTGGGTTGTATGTTAATTGTCATTTCGGGTGTGGAATTTCGGTCTTGATTATTTTTTGTTGCTGTCATATATGTTCAACGAATGCCATTGCATTTAAATGTTGGGACCGATTGCAGTGATAATGACTTCATTGTTAATTTGAAAACATGACTTTTGAGTATTATTGTTGATTGAAGGAATGTGTGGGCAGTGGTTGATTTTGATAGTTACATATTGGAATTGGGTACTATTCGTAAGTTGTTATAAAATAAAGAGTGTGTGAATGAAGGGAACAAAACGTCTCATAAATTATGTGGAGTACTTACTGTTTTTTGATGGCACTGTGTTGTATATTTGATTATTGGACAATGAACTAGTTAAGTACACAGTAATTGTTATTCGATCATGATGATTGTTGGTTGGTGCATCTATTCTTACTGTAGAATGTTTTATGGATCACTTGATTAATTTCATGAACAATAATTGTTATCCTCCCCTCCCATTATCTCATTTTTTCACTAAATACATACCCTTCACATATCTCATATTCATTTTTTCACTCCCTGTTCTGAGATTGATTACATTCAAGAGAATTTCTATGTTAAAATGGATGAAAGTGAGAGTGTCTTGTGTGGATTGCAGTGAGGTTTTATTGGTTTGCTTACAATTGATTGTTGTTGTAATTGAGCAGTGACCATGTCTTCTCCCCTTTCATTATATCATATTTTCGCTAAATAAAAACCCCCCATGTATCCCTGAACCCTTTTTCACCCCCCTGCTCATTGATTAGCAATAAAACAATTTTTATGGATTGGATTGCATGAGTATGATACATTTTGAGCCAAATCTAATTCATATTTTTAAGAGTTGTCATGCATGGTTATTTAAAAGACTATTTTCTAATCAATTACACATGACGGATGATTTTTTTTAGTCAAGGAAGCTATGGCCGAGGAAACAGAGGTAGAGGTAACTGGAACCGAGCCCCAAGAAGGCCCAGGTTCTCTATACATTTTGACATTGATTCAAAATATCTTGGCCAAATGTTTCATGCCGAATGATTTGATTCTATTGGGTAGGGAATAGTCTGACCTAGGCCTAAAAGGACTCCTTTCCAAGCCCCACAAGCCCCCAGTATCCCTTTACCTCCTCATGTCTCCTTACAACCTAAGGTCCAAAATGATGGATGGTAGGAGATTGTCCACCCGACAGTCTCCCAACATTGTGGCTCGAACAACTTGTCTTTTCCTGCTCCTCCACCTTTGAACCCCATTGTCCAAGCTGCCCCTAACCACTTTCCAGTGCAATCCTCTCATGCTAGCAAGAGATTGAAGACTGAATCCCACCATGCACTTGATAAAGGAAAAGCCACTACTGCCCCTTCCTCACCCTCCAATGACTAAGATAAATCCATGTCTTCCTGGATGCATTTGAGGAACGATTGTTCCCAAATGATCAACGAGATCAAGCCTAAAGGATCTTCACAGAAGCCAAAGGTGAATTTGGGAAAATCAAGAGGTGACAACAACAACCAAGGAACGGTTGCATCAGAGATTGGGAAATATGGCTTTTGATTTTTGTGTTATCTATTACTTTATGACAGTTGACTTCATGGATCTTTGGACAACATGTTTTTATTTTTGGATATATGAGTATTATTTTTGAAATAATTTCAAATTTCATGAGCTAAAATTGCCAAAAGTAAATATGTTGATGGGAGACACAAGGAGGTGTGTTTTTCTTAACTAATGGTTATGTTATGATTGTTATGAACTAAAGGGAGTCACAAGGGGTCCCACCTACTAGTTATTATTTATTTATGACCCTTATTATGATTATTACTTTCCCCCCTAACTAAAGTTAGTTGATCCTTTTAATTAACTTAACTAATGAGTTGGTTTAACTACTTTAACCAATTCTAACTTGTTAAAAGAAAAATGAAAGGGAGGAACAAGAGGAGGATAGAAGCATAAGCATGCTAAGGTTTTCTCTTTGAGTTTATGTTGAGATAGTTCAGTTTTCATTCATTCATATATTCATCACAACCTAATTCTCTTGTGTGATAGCAGGGTCTTATTGTAGACAACAATATTCAGGGCTAAATCAAATCATTCAGACACTTGTTTTTCAGAGGTGTTGATCTATCTTTGATAGTTTGTGTAGACTTGTTTGTTTGTGAATTATCTTTTATGACTGATAAAGGCTATTGTGCAGAGTTGAGTGGGAAACAATCTGTGGCAAGATGATCCCTCTTTTAGAGTTTAGTTTTTGTTTTCTATCAGAGGTCCTTTTGTATGTTCCATTGGGGATGTCTAAGTTTGACTTTGGTCCAAGATTTCTGTATGAGATTTTGTAAAGAAAATGACTCTTTGGTGAATTGGAATGAAATAAAGGATTTCTTTATGTTTCAACTATCTTGATTATTATCTTGGTGTCTTTACTTCTTTTATTACATTTATTTCATCAACTGTTATATTCAAAAAATTACATAAAAAGTGAATTTTCAGCAAGCTTTTTTGTTGATAAAAGACTAGCCTAAGCACTCGTAATTGATACTTGTGAGTTAGGATGTTATTTTGTTGGCTATAAACATAGTGTGATATTCCCGTCTACTTTGCTTTAGCCAAGTAAAGTCTGAAAATGCTTGAGTAATATCAATTCATATGTTTTCCTCAACATTTATTTGGTGACCATACTGGGGAGGTCTTCGATATCTCTCCGGTTAATTTTTATACTCGATTTTCATCGATACATCTTTCGTTTTCTGTTATTGATTCTTTGACTGTTTTTCTATTCATGATTGTTCCTATTGCAAGGCAGCCCAATCTTGAGCCCGGTCTCCAAGACCATAACAACATTGCTTTGAATCTGTTTCATACCATTTTAGACACTACTAGGACCTGTGCTGAGCTTAACCGTTCTTGGGCAGAAATTGAACAAGATATTAGTGTTTGAGAACAATTGGAAGCTAGATGTAGGCAGCCTAGAAATTAACAGTAACCATTTGTTTCTTTAGTTTTGGCCTTTCTTTCATGTCCCTAGATTCTCATGCTTCTAGAAGAAGAAGAGGCTTGTCACCTGAAATCAATCCTATTACTGAAATAGGAAAAAGAAACATAGTGTTATCTGTCCAACAAAGTTCTCTAAGGAGGACTTTATCTAATTCATCCATCTCATTCTTCTTTCCCTCATCTATCATCCACAAGATGACATCTAGTGGTGGTTTTGGTGGTACTGGAAATGATTCGTCTTCCCAATATTCATCATCTTCAGTGATTGGTATCTTGTACAACCACCATATCCCTATCCAATCTACTACAAACCCCACCAAATTCATTAAAAAGTATGGGATTTTTAAGTTCGAAGAATATGCCACAACCACACCGTGGCATGTGTCCTCTCATCTTAACCTAGCACCTGCTACTTTTCCACTCCCGAAGTTTAAATATAATTTGCCTAAGTTTTTAGGAAATAACACTGTCAGTACCAATGAACACCTAGTGGCATTTTCTAATGCTTGTCATAACATAGGGGCTAACGACAATGACACTTGCATGTGCTTGTTTGTCAATTCCTTGGAAGGAAAGGCTATGACCCACTTCTTTGACCTTCCTCCTAAGATCCTATCTACTTTGGAGGAGTTAATCTATTGGTTCTGAACCACTTATGGGAAATCCAAAAGCCCTGTCGAGAAGTTAAGGGAATACAATAACGTCACTTATAAATATGGTGAGACCATCTAGTCTTTCAACTTGTCTTTCACCAAGTTGTACAATCAAATCCCCAAACTCATATTCCCATAGAACCAAGATGCTTTCATGCATTACTACAATGCATTGCCTTCTCCTTACTGTCATAGGCTTGAGGAAAAGGCCATCGATAATGTTGGTTCCACTTTACATACCTGTTCAGAGTATGAAGAACAACTTGAAAGAACTGGTCTTACCCGGGGAGAATCCTTTAGACAAACATGCATTTCTGCTCTCTTACAACTAGTACAAGATATGAACAATTGCATGATATAATTTGAGTGGAAGGGAATTGTCTCCCCTCTCACCCCTAGAGCTTCATCCTCTTCTACACCCCCCTTTAGAAATCTAGTTGAAAACAATTTTCAGCCTAAGGCTATCCTGCCTCGGAGTTGGTGTAACTTTTGCGAAGAGCACCACGAAGAAACCACATGTGAGGTAAAGAAGAGTGCCAAAGATAATATCTTTGGTAAGATACCAGAAGCTACTATTGTTGTCCTAGACTTTGCGGAGCTAGAGGATGTCATGGTAATTAAAACTAGGAACAAAGCCTATGTTCTCAAGGGTAAATTTGATCCTCCTCGTAATCCTTCTAGCCCGAGCTCATACTCAACCACTGCTACACCCTAGCTTCCTAAAATTTCTGAGGTTCAAAGAATCATCCCCCCCTCTTCCCTCTTCCAAATACAATATCCTGAATCAATTGGCCAACATCAAAGCATATGCAACCCTCCTAGACATGGTTTCCGTCCCTGAACAATATATGCATCTGAAACAATTCATGGAAGGAAAAGCTTCCATTGTAGCCAATCTTTTTGAAGAGGTAGACGAAGAGGATTCTTCTGTAAATAAAGTAGGTGTACATAACTTTAGATGCCCTGTAAAAAATCCCCCTTTTTATATTTCTGTAAAGATCATGGATAAGATTGCCCATTGTTTCCTCATTGATGGCGGTTCGGGCCCAAGTGTGATGTTGAATATTATTATGGAAGAGCTAGGCTTGTCTTGTACAAACAAAAATTCTAGAAGTATGCTCTCTTATATTAGTCTACACCAAACAACCATAGGAAAGATTAAATATGTAACCTTGGTTTTAGGTGCTCATCCTGAGAAAAGGACAACCCTCAACATTCAGGTGATTGATATGCCTCTGAGAAATTATTCAATTATCTTGGGGAGAGATTGGAAATCCCTAACAGGTGGATACCTCTCACTTGATGGGACACATTTATCCATTCCTCGGAATGGTAAGAATATTATAGTCCTTAGAGAAGGAAGAATCTCACCCTACATAGAGAGTGTTCCAAAATATAGCATAAACTATATCGAAGAAGACGTAGGAGTGTATTCCATCTTTTTTGAAGAGGATAATATTCCTCTGGAAGGAATCGATTCAGATGATGAATTATGGCGTATGGAATTTGATGGTTCACACTCTAACGAAGGTAACAGGGCTGGTATTATCTTGGTTTCCCCTATAGGAAAATTCATAATCTGTCATACGGGTTGGAGTTTGCTTGTTCAAACAATGCTACTGAATTCGAATCTTTGTTGTTAGGCATTGAGAATGCCCTTAATCTTGGTTATGGTCACCTTTCAATTTTCATAAATTATGAGCTTGTTGTAAACCTGATACATAAGACTTGCTCTCCTAGCGACAAGATGATGGAACAATTCTCCCAAACTGTTTGGGCACTTGTCTTGAACCTTTTATCTTTCAACATCACTCATGTTAAGAAGGAGTTGAATTCGATAGCTAATCAATTATTTGTCTTTGCAGCCTTTCCTACTCAACAACTCTTGCCTCGTTGGCCTGATTATGCTTTCCAATCTCTGCATCATCCATTCATTTCCGAAAATGAATAATTCTGGAAGGCCATCCCTAATGATGAGAGCATTTGTGTTATCATTCAAAATGAACCTCTTAAGCCCGGGGAGATTATATCTACAGAAAACAATGAGATTCCTGAGGGCTTAACTCTTCTCGAGGGTTCGTTTTCATTGAGTATTGTAGGCAACAAAGAAAAACAGAAAGGAGAGGAGTTACAAAAGAAGGTGGTTGAAACCATATCCATGAACATTAAAACACCTGGATCTTCAACGAACATTAAAATGAATGTCCGGGGTTATGATAAAGAAGAGATGAGGTATGCCGAGTTACTTGGTGGATTTCAATATGTTTTTTCTTGGTTTAATGTGGATCTTCATGGTTTTGATCCAGGTCTTGTTCAATGTGCTATAAAATTAGCTAGGGAAAAATAAGGACTTGTTAACTCTACACTAAAAGCAACCTCTCGAAGGGAGTTGAGAGATTTCTTAAGGACTGAAATGTTTTTTTTAGTCCACCCTGAATGGGTTTCCAATTGGGAAACTTCTTCGAAGACCACTGATAATATTAGAACCTGCATTAGTCTTTGAAATTTCAGAAAAGAAATTATGAGAAACCCTTTCCCTCCTCTTAGTATGGAAATGTTTTTGCAACAGGTTGTAGAGTCACAGTTGGAGCCCTTACTTGACAGTTGGCTTGGTTACAGTAAAATCAAAGTAGAAAGAGAAAATTTCCACAAAACCACTCTTATTACAAGTTACGATACTATGTCTTACAACTGTCTGCCTTCTGGCTTATTTGATGCAAGTACCACCCTTAAAAGGCCAATACACATGGATTTTAATGAATTGGTCAGTTTCCATGCTTATCTTGATGATTTAATCATATGTGTCAAGGGGCTGGTAATTAGACCAGAATTTCAGGTGTTGGGTCATTTCCAGATTACTTTTTTCTTGGACACTAAATCAGAAATTTTAAAGGAATTACAGAGACAATGGTTTTCCTACAACATTAACAGTCCTCGCTTGAAGTATTGTGAAGGACCAGTGTGAAAGGGTTCTAATGAAGATTGAATTTCTGTATACTAGTAGCCTATCTCTACTTTCAACTTTTGAGCTTCTTTTCTCTGTTTCACAGTACTTTGATTTCTTCTTTCTAAGATAAGTTTGTTTTTTTTTTCTCTACTGCGCTTCATTTCTGTCTTTTATTGATGTTGTTTTAGTTTTGCATTTTACTTTTATCAGGATTTGGTTTCTTCTTATCTTTTAATCAATTTGGTCAAATAGGATGTTGGATCAATTTTGCCACAATGACACTCTTGCAAAACATTGTTAGTTAATAACAATCAATCTTACACAGATGTTATGATGCTCCTCTGAAGGACCCTTGAAATTGTTACATTTTTCTGATGTTGTCCTATAAAGAGTCGGCTATCTCCTGCTTCTTCTTGCCTTTTCTTCACCCATTGAGATTGTAAAGAGAAATTTTAGAAGGTTTTCCTCCTAAAAATTAGAGAGCAAATTCTAGTTAAGTGATTATGTATACAGTGGTAAAACCCCTCATACTTAAAACTTTTCATGAATTATTCCCAAATTCCTGATCATCTTTCCATTAAATCCACTCACTTCCCCTTGTTGCATAATCATCTGAGTTATGTCTTCTTGGCCTACTGTTTTGGTCCACGAAACCATGAGTCCTGATTTCTAAATCTATTACAAAAACATTTACCTGTGGAGTCACTGGTTTGTTGACGATTGAAAACATCAATGAATTTTCACCCGCAAAGTATTTCTAAAGCCTATTATAATAAATGCTAAATAATACTAGTAGGTGGGACCCCCTTGAATGATTGGAGAGCATATTTGTTCATTTTTTTATGTTGAGATGATGTGCAACACATGGTTGATGAATATCTTGTTGTTATTGGTTATAAATTGAGCTTAGGAAGGGTTGATTCCTTATGTTACTACAACCTATGCTATTCACTAATGTCAATGCTGTTTGTTCTTATCGCACCTGCATAACAAACATATTAGTGAAATTACATGAAGGGCAGTTTTGAGAGAGGTAAAATACTAGAACAAATGCAAGGGAAAGGGACTTAGTTTTTCAATATCACATGTGACTAACTTAAAAGAAATGAGAAACAATCGCAAAGGAATATTTTAAAGCTATCCTAACTATACTACATGCATGGAAATACTTGGTGATTATAGTTAAACCCTAGCTAGCAAGAAAATGGATATGAAATTTTGATTGAGTTATATGGTTAGTACGCATATGATATGAAATGTTGATGGTGCATTTGGTAAGTTAATCGTGCTATTGGTTATGAAAATGGTTTAATTATATGGTATTTGAATTATGTTATGGCATAATTCGTGCTATTGGATTTTAATATGGTGATGTTTTCTATACATGGTTTGATTAATGGTTAATGGATAATTTGTTGGCATGTATTGTTGAGTTAATGTGATGTGTGTGGAGGATACATGCATGTATTGCACATCACCTTTACTCTTCCCGTTGGCCACCACCATAGTCGGGTTATTGTTCGATCTTGCTAATGTGTATATGCTTCGAAATTTTAGCTGGGTGGAACTGCTCGACCAGCTCTCATTTTAAGGAATTCGATTAATAGGTATGTCCTTTTTTTGGCCATTCTTGACTTCGCTCTGGTTATGAAATGATTACCAGGTCAAGTGTATGGGTTTTTTTTTTTCCTAAGCATTGCAACTGTATGAAATTTTGGTTCTTGAATGAAAAATGGATGGTTCTTCTTGTAATAATTTTGAGTTCGTTGAGGTTATTGGTCTTCCTGAGTGATAGCTATTTGTTATCACTGTTGTTTGGTTGGAAGGTTTTGTTTAGTCTTTGGTGGTTAGTTACCTTCATGCACTATCTCTAAATCCAATCTCTAGCTTTCATGGGTTTAATGGCTGAAGGCACTGTTCATCCCTGTGTTTTGTTCATTTGGGAAATGGTTGTTTCCATCACTAAAGGCCACGAAATGGGCTCTCTTATTCTTACTCAACCTTTCCATCACCTCAGTGTTGTGGTTGTTTTAAGGGCCACAAGGGTTACACCCTGCACATGTTAAGCATCACTATCGGTCAGGTCAGAGCCCCACTCCTCTGTGGTATCCCTCATGTCTTGGGACTTGTTATCTATCCACGAATAATTTGTGGTTCCCTCCGTGTATGCACTATTGGTATCGGGGTTTTTCACCATTGAAGAAAGTTGGCTCTATCTCTCCTCTGTTAGTCATAGTGTGAACCTTTAACTCCATAGGTCCGAGGGTTGACATGGAACACCAGCCTGGCCTATTGGGTTTGCCACTTGATTGTTGGATGGTTGTATATTTCCGATTGCCATATTTGAGTATAGACCCATCTAGTTGGCTATATGGTAGTCGTGTTGGTTTGGCATTTAGTTACTACCTCTATATAATGTTAGTAAACCCTGCTTGTTATTTGTACAACTGAAGTTACAAAGTCGCTCTCCTTATGTTGATAACTCAGTATTGTTTAATGGGAAGGGACGCTGCCCCAATTCGAATGGATGTGTGGGTATGCATGGTTGTCACAACTTGTTAGGTCGATTGATTTTATGACAGTAATGAATTGGTTGGTTGATACACAGTCACTGGTATTTTCACTAAGGATTGTTTGGATGTTTAGCTAGCATTGGTGGAAATGCTTGACGTTTCTCATGTGCCGTTGTGTTTTTGAAAATAATTTATGGTTGTGGTAACTATGGGTTTCTTTGGGGCCAAATGACTACTAAAATGGATGACTGTAGGAAGTATATCCACTCCATATTTGTTTTGTTGGTTGAATAAGCCCGAGAACGCACAACATGATCGATCACAGTGTGGTTAAATCGATAGCTCATCATGATATGTTGAGTTATTATCAGGACTATGTGTTTTCATTGTGTTAAGTGGAAATGTTGCACCATGGAGTTTGTTAGCTGCGCACTGGGTGTAGTATGGATAGCTTGGTTTTCACACTCAGGGGCACCCAAAAAAGTTTTAAGCATGTTTATTTATTGCAATCGATCACTTGTTAAAACATGCATGTTGTTGATGACAAACGTGTTGGATAGGTGGCCCATATTTCAAGTCACATTGAATTGTTTTTCTTTTATAGTGGCAAAGTTACATTGCCTGGGCGAAATACCCTGTGCATAAGATGGGTCTGAATGGTGACTATGGGTTGTATGCTAATTGTCATTTTGGATGCGGCATTTTGGTCTTGATTATTTTTGGTTGCTGTCATATATGTTCAATGAATGCCATTGCATTTAAATGTTGGGACCGATTGCAGTGATAGTGACTTCGTTGTTAATTTGAAAACACAACTTTTGAGTATTATTGTTGATTGAAGGAATGCGTGGGTAGTGGTTGATTTTGATAGTTACAGATTGGAATTAGATACTATTTGTAAGTTGTTATAAAATTCAGAGTGTGTGAATGAAGGGAACATAAACTATCACAAATTATCTGGAGTACTTACTGTTTTGTGATGGCTTTGTGTTGGATATTTGATTATTGGGCAATGAACTAGTTAAGTACATAGTAATTGTTATTCGGTCATGATGATTGTTGGTTGGTGCATCTATTCTTACTGCAAAATGTTTTATGGATCAATTGATTAATTTCATGAACAATAATAATTATCCTCCCCTCCCATTATCTCATTTTTTTCGCTAAATACAAACCCTTCACATATCCCATATTCATTTTTTCACTCCCTGTTCTGAGATTGATTACAATCAAGAGAATTTATGTGTTAAAATGGATGAAAGTGGTAGTGTCTTGTGTGGATTGTAGTGAGGTTTTATTGGTTTGATTACAGTTGATTATTGTTGTCATTGAGCAGTGACCATGTCTTCTCCCCTTTCATTATATCATATTTTTTCTAAATACAATCCCTCCATGTATCCTTGAACCCTTTTCCACCCCCCTCCTCATTGATTAACAATAAAACAATTTGTATGGATTGGATTGCATGAGTATGATACATTATGAACCAAATCTATTTCATATTTTTAAGAGTTGTCATGCATGGTTATTTAAAAGACTATTTTCTTATCGAATACACATGGAGGATGAGTTTTTTTAGTCGAGGAAGCTATGGTTGAGGAAATAGAGGTAGAGGTAACTGGAACCAAGGCCCAACAAGGCCCAGGTTCTCTATACATTTTGACGTTGATTCAGAAGAGCTTGTCCAAATGTTTCATGTCGGATTCTTTGATTGGATTGGGTAGGGAATAGTCCGACCTAGGCCTGAAAGGCCTCCTTTCCAAGCCCCGCAAGCCCTCAGTATCCTTGTACCTCCTCATGTCTCCTTAAAACTTGAGGTCCCTGAAAATGATGGATGGAAAGATATTGTCCACCCGACAGTCTCCCAACATCATGGCTGGCCCAATTTGTCTTTCCCTACTCCTCCACCTTTGAACCCCATTGTCCAAGCTGCCCCTAACCACTCCCCAGTGCAATCCTCCCATGCTAGCAAGAGATTGAAGGCTGGAGCCCACCATGCACTTGATAAAGGAAAAGCCACTGTTGTCCCTTCCTCACCCTCCAATAACTCTGATAAATACATGTCTTCCCGGATGCATTTGAGGGATGATTGTTCCCACATGATCAGCGAGATCAAGCCTAAAGGCTCTGCACAACCAAAGGCAAATTTAGGAAAATAAAGAGGTGACAACAACAACCAAGGAAGGGTTGCATCAAAGACTGGGAAATATGGCTTTTGAGTTTTTTGTTATCTATTGTTTTATGATAGTTGACTTCATGGATCTTTGGACAACATATTTTTATTTTTGGATATATGAGTATTATTTTTGAAATAATTTCAAATTTCATGAGCTAAAATTGCCAAAAGTAAATATGTTGATGGGTGACACAAGGAGGTGTGTTTTGCTTAACTAATGGTTATGTTATGATTGTTATGAACTAAAGGGAGTCACAAGGGGTCCCACCTACTAGTTATTATTTATTTATGACCCTTATTATGATTATTACATTTCCCCCTAACTAAAGTTAGTTGAATATTTTAATTAACTTAACTAATGAGTTGGTTTAACTACTTTAACCAATTCTAACTTGTTAAAGCAAAAGGAAAGGGAGGAACAAGAGGAGGATAGAAGCAGAAGCATGCTAAGGTTTTCTCTTTGAGTTTATGTTGAGATAGTTCAGTTTTCTTCCATTCATATATTCATCACAACCTAATTCTCTTTTGTGATAGCAGGGTCTTATTGTAGACAACAATATTCAGGGCTAAATCAAATCATTCAGACACTTGTTTTTTAGAGGTTTTGATCTATCTTTGATAGTCTATGTAGACTTGCCTATTTGTGAATTAATTTTCATGAATGATAAAGGCTATTGTGTAGATTCGAGTGGGAAACAATCTGTGGCAAGCTGATCCAACTTTTAGAGTTCATTTTTGGTTTTCTGTCAGAGGTCCTTTTGTATGTTCCATCGGGGATGTCCAAGTTTGACTTTGGTCCAAGATTTATGTATGAGATTTTGTAAAGAAAATGACTCTTTGATGAATTGGAATGAAATAAAGGATTGCTTTATGTCTCAATTGTCTTGATTATTATCTTGGTGTCTTTACTTTTGTTCTTACATTTATTTCAGCAACTATTATATTCACAAAATTACATAAAAAGTGAATTTCCAGCAAGCGTTTTTGTTGATAAAAGACTAGCCTAAGCACTTGTAATTAATACTTGTGAGTTAGGATGCTATTTTGTTGGCTACAAACATAGGGTGATATTCCCGTCTACTTTTCTTTAGCCAAGTAAAGTATGAAAATGATTGAGTAAGATCAATTCATATTTTTTCCTCAACAAGGCGCTTGAATCTTATCAAGATGGAAGACAAAGAACGATTCCTACAAGTAAGTTTTTCATTCCAAGGAATCCAAATTTTTCCTAAGGATATTGTTTCTCTTGTGGAAACGTTGGACACAAGGTTGTGAGTTGCATGACTTTTAGACATAACAAAAATGTAGGAATGAGATTCAATAAGCCTCGAATGTCTATGTATCAAAATGTCTTCTCCCCTTTACTAAATGACATCAAATGACACATATGAAATAATATTGGATACAAGGAAAGTGAATGCATAAGCAAGATGTTTCTTATCAGAGAAGAAGATTTTACCAAGGTTTGGAGGAAGAAAAAAAAAACAAAGTAAATTGTGGAATGACTCTATATTCCAAAAATCAAGAAAATAAATCATATATTGACAATGGTTGCTCCAAGAACATGATAGGAGACAAGAGTAAGTTTTAATTCCTAAATTAAAAATGTGGTAATGTTACTCTTAGAAACAATGCTCCAACTAGAATTAGAGGAAAAATAATTGTTGTACTAGATGAATATAATAAGGGAAAGACCAAAGCACAAAATGTGTTGTATGTAGATGGTATAAAACATAACTTGTTGAGTGTAAGTCAAATGTGTGATCAATGACACAATGTTCTCTTTCATTCAAAAGGTTGTAAAGTTATGCATGCGAATACAGGGAATACTGTTGTAAAAACAATCAAAACTTCAGGGAATGTGTATGTTCTAGAAGAAGGCAAAGAAAAATGATCCATTGGTAAAAATGATGAGAGATGGATTTGGCACAAAATAATAGGTAATATTAGCTTTAATCATCTTGTTAATCTAGGAAGAAAACATGTTTTGAGAGATATGCCCAACATTTCCAAACCACAGAATAATTTCTGTAAGTAATGTCAATTTGGAAAGAAATCAAGAGTTCAATTCAAGGCAAGAGAACAGTCCACCACTCGACCTCTTGGGTTGATTCATATAGATATTTGTGGCCCTAATAGTACACAATCACCTTTAGGTGAAAGATATTTCATTTTGTTAATTTATGACTGTACCATAATGATTTGGATTGGATTGTTGAAGCATAAATTTGAGGCTTTTGAAAAATTTAAAATCTTCAAAGTAGTGGTAGAAAATGAAATGGATTTAAAAATACAGTGCCTAAGATAAGACATAGGAGGAGAATTCACTTTTGATGAATTCAACAATTACTGTGAAAAGAATGGGATCAAGAGACAAATAGCTATTCCCAGAACCCCTCAATAGAATGGAGTAGTAGAAAGAATGAACAAAACAGTTCAAGAAATGGCCAAGGCCATGCTTGATGAATCATAAGTACCCAAAACTTTTTGGGGAGAAGTTTTTCAAACTGTTATTAACATTCTCAATAAACCACACATAAGCATAAACAATGATAAAACCACTTATGAGCTATGGCATGGTAGATCAACATCAATAAAGAACTTCAAAATTTTTGGAAGAAAATGATATATTAAAATAAATGAATACAACTTAGGTAAGTTTGACTCTAGGGATGAAGGTATCCTATTAGGATACTCCTCTAGAATAAAATAATACAAGTGCCAAAAAAAAGGCTCCATAATATAATTGAGATCATATATGTAAAGGTATATGAGGGACCACTTCATTTAGTGAGACATCAACACCATAATGATCAATATGATGAACCAATAAACAATGACTTAAAAGATGCTGGAACATATGAGCAACGAGAACAAGAGGATTAATAAGGAGAGGATAGAATGGAAACATCACAACCAAAGACCCCATCAAGGTATGTTCAAAAACATCATCCAGAGAGACAAATTCTTGGAAACAAGGAATCAAGTGTACAAACTAGAAGAAAACTAAAAGATACATCTAGTTCTGTAAATTTTGCACTGCGATCTGTTGTTACTGAGTCTGTACTTAAGGCTTATAAGTATAGTGTCAAGGCATCCGAAAGTGGGTAAAAGATGGAGAAGGGAGAAATGTCAACCTTCGGCAAGGGAAACTAAGGAAGAGTTCTTCGTTGGCGTTGTCTAGCTTCCAACTGTTCCTGGATAGCTATATCTTGTTCAATGGCTGCCCATGAACGTTCAAGTTCGACCCGGTTAGCAGCCATTTCAAGAATTGTGTCGAAAAGGTTTAAGGCAATGTGCATTTGGTTCGATAGTCCGGGTTCGATATTAGGTTGTGTCGGTATAGGGACAGTCATGGAGGAACAGTAAAGGTGGTAAAAACTTCAGAGAGAGATTAAGTGTTGTCTCAGTTTGGTCGTATAAAAGAGAATTTACGATTTCAAAAATAAAATATGGATGCAAATCAAAGGCTCGTTCCCATAAATGTACTATAATTTAATGAAAGGTGTGAGGTGGGAGAAAAAAATTTAGCTTCCTATGGTGTAAGGCTCCTACCAGGGAAGAGTCTCACGCATAAACAGAAGAGGAAAATTGTAAGGAAATAACTGATGTAGCAGAGAATATATGTAGAATTCTGAAAATGCAGACTGGTCTTACACCCGTTGATAGCTGGTACAGAGGAAAAACAATAAACAATTGCAGAAAACCAAAATTTATTTGTTATAGTAGTGGTTTTACTAAATTATAACGAAGCACATCAATTAAGAATATGAAATGAAATGAAATATGAGATACAAGGAAGCAAACTTGTAACACAGTCGTGACGGAATTGAGAATCTTCAGATCTGCTTGTATTAACTCTCAAATGTAAAAAACTCTGTTACAAACGACACAAAAAGGTCCAGCCTTGTTTATTTCTTTCTGTGGTATATTTATACAATTTTACAAATAAGATAGAATCTCAATAGTCACAAAATTTTAGTTATGACAGGGAGGAGAGCAATCGCTCCATTTCTCCATCTTTGTCTTCACTTGGTGCTAGGCGTTGGTTGTCGCGCGGGCTCGGTACAGGCGACACATCTTTCAACCAGCTGAGATATTAACCGAGATGGTTCTGCTTGACAGCTGGCTTCAAAGAAGTAACATTCTCGGGTTAACTGTTGCAGCCTGTCTTCCATCTGTCCATCGATGATGTCGATGGCACATAATTGTGCATTGGGTTTGATCATGCATTTATCCACTTGGACTATGTCCACCATAGTCATCTGAGAGATATCGGCTGAATCTCTTTCTTCCTTTTCCTTCAGATCAAGTGAGATCTTTTCCACATTCATTTGCATCAACGTCTCGACATTGCCTCTGTTGTCAATGCCCAACAACTCGCCGTCTACAGAATTAAATGCCTCCTCTAAGGAATTGGTTATCTTTTGGGCTTGCTGCTTGCCTTGAGTGATATTATGCTCCCATTCCTTTAATAGAATGTTTCCTCTGGTTTGCTCTGAAATGGTGAACTTGGGAGTACCTGCCAAAACTCTATTGTTCGTGGCTATCACAACCTCTTGGAAGGCGACCCAAGCTGCTCCGGCATCCCTTTCTCTGGCAGATAAGTTATCAGAAACCTGATTTACTAGCAAACAGTTGTCTCGGATCTCTTCTATCTTGGTGAGAAAATTTTGTTGTGTCGTAGAGACTCTGCTTCAAAGCTCAATCGCTTGGGATTTGAACATCCCAATGTTTATCATTCTGCTCTCGGTGGTCTCCACCCTAGCCTGCAGCTGTTCAATCAAATCCCTCTGCTGGGTCGCTTGCATATGACTATCCCGAACCACCAGCTGTGCTTGCTCGAGCTTAGTTTTGAGCATCTCTATCTCATTTTTATTGGCCAATCTGGCCTGCTCTATTCCCACGCTCGCCTGGTCTTTAGCAGTCTCTGTTGTTGTGGCCAGTCTGGCTTCAAGGGTCCTAATTAGGCGATTTTTTCTTTTAAGTTGGTTCTTTAAGAGCTCGACTGAGAATTGATTCGCCGAGGCATATGCTCCTAGTGTCCCTGTTATTTCAGTAGTGAACTGCTCATTTTTCTTGTCCTTTCCATCAGTTATGACTTTATATTTCTTGGTAGTCGACTCTCCTTCTTGATAGAATTCCCTTTTCACTACTACCTTTCTCTTTTTATCGAAGAAAAACTCATTCAGAGGGAGTTCTTCTACTCTTATGGGCCTCAACTCTTCATTGAATATCCATCCTGCGTCGATATTTCCCTACGTCGACTGCAAGGGGGTAACTGATGTGATGGGTTCTCTGATCTACTTCGCCGATTTTCCTGGAGTATCAACCGGACTCTGCTTCTTCGGTTGTTCTGGAGTCTTTATCTCTGTCTCTGGATTCTGTTTCTTTGGCGGGTCTGGAGTCTTTTCCTTTGCTTCTAAATTCTTTGTTTGTTCCCCCTCGTCCTGGTGTTTTCCTTGGTCAGGAGTCGCATCCTTAGAACCTTCGGCATCCTTCTGTTTCGTCTCCAAAATACCTGGACCCTCACCTCGCAACACAGTGGGAATAAAACTACGTCGATTTTCCTGGAACTTCATAACATCGGCTCTTTCCTCGGGTGCCAAGGATTGTATCCGGGCTAGAATCTCCTCATAGGACCTTGCTCCTCGGAAAATGTCATCTGAGGGTGAATTCTCATGCTCAAATCTCTTGAGCCCGCAATTTTCCAAATGGTTTCTCATGACCCTCTGCGGATCATGCTTCTTGTATTCGATGGAGACCAAATTTAGGTCTTCTAGGGCTGTAGCCTTGGCTTTGGCATGCCCGAAATCTAATAAAGAATAAGAATTCAGATGAACAGGAAAAGACGACCATACCTTCTTCGAGTACTCTTTAAGTTCTTTGCTTACACCACCAATTACCATTTTTCATGCAACCTTGCGACAAGCCAGCTTGTCGAGAATGAACAATGGTAGTGCATGTGCGGGAATATAAGCCACGAAGACTCTGAGGTATGAGAATTTTGCTTCCACATACCAGTCTGCTATGCTGCTCATATTCGTTACTATGCTGTCCGAGATCCGGGGTGGCAGGTGACCAAAAATGGTGACATGCGGGGGCACCATCACCCAGTTAAAAATTTCATACGCAAAATTTTCCGCTTTATTTTCCCATAATTTTGCATGATATACATGTATGGGTTCATCTTCAGTCGGAGTCCAACTCCATATCATTAATGGAAATGGGGTCATAGAACAAATTGCATCCATAATGTATGTGTACATGAAGAATGACGACAGCTTCCCCTTCTCCTTCTGCTCCCGATACTCTGTGACCCGATTGGTCAAGCTATCCAAAAGCATCTTTGCCCAGTTGAAGGAACAACCTTCGGTGACCTGAAACATTAGAGGTACCCACACAAGGAAAAAATGTGATGTGTCCTCTTTCCCATATAACTGGCATGTCATCATGGCCACATATTTGTACTGCAGTTCTAACGAAGCGATTGAATATATGTTGTGTCTATCATCTCTAAACTGCGTGGTGTTTGAAACCCAATCCTTTATCAAACTGGACATGGTTTTATCATATTGTACTCTTTCCTTCTCCTTGAACTCTTCCAATAACTCAGCGCCATATGTGTGGTCAGACGTTGTGGGTAGCTTATACATGGTTTGCAGATGCTCCAGCCTGAAAGTCCTGATGGTGACTCTCTGCTCGTTCATGATAGTTCTGGTAGGTATGTCCACATGGTCCAATGCCCACCAGACCATATCATAATATGGAAGTAATCTCAGCTTGGATGCTACTCTCTGCATTCCAGATTGGACGACTATTTTGTACTTGGTGGTTATATCATCTTTTTCGTTGTCATCAGATTCGTCGAAATAATCCACCAATTCTGCTTGCAGAATATCTGAAACATATGACCAATTCGGGACCAAGTTTATACTTCAGGGCGAAGTATCAGAGACATTGTTTGAGCCTTGTCTCAAAACCTCAACATTCGCCTTTGCTGCTTTTCGCGGAGCCATGGCTGAAGCTTGCATTTTATCTCTTCTGCGATAGAACTGCGTATACATACAGAAGTCATTTTACTCAGATATAATGTGCTCTGCGTGCTATGAAAATGCATTTGTTATAATGAAACACAACTCTTATATATACTCAAAAAACTTGGTACCTTTCAGGACAAGTCTGTCAAATCACATTTGGAAATAAATTCTTCCATAAAAATCCGATCTTATATTCATCGATTTACCCTATTTCCTCATTAATGTCATAAATTTTGGCGGTTTTAAAATCTCAGTTGGCACATGGAGGAAAAAGGCTACCTCATAAATCGTGCAGACATCAAAGCGTGGGATACTCACTGATTTTTCTTAATTAATCCAGTTTACCAACGTTAATCAATATTTCGGTACTCGTTATATCGGAGATTTTGTTTTAATGCTTTGAATTTCTAACATCCAAGACTGCGAAGATCGATTTGGTTAATAGAAAGGTAATCATGATTTGGGGCTTGATTAATTTTATAATTATTACATTCGCCATATCACGGCTCGGAGCTTCGAAGATAAGTTTCTGGTAGATTTACATGCCGAGCAACGAAACCACGA
The DNA here is from genome assembly GCA_032191745.1 of Picea mariana. Classification (NCBI taxonomy): domain Eukaryota; kingdom Viridiplantae; phylum Streptophyta; class Pinopsida; order Pinales; family Pinaceae; genus Picea; species Picea mariana. The sequence goes on from JASDQU010100882.1 coordinate 159,375, forward strand.
GATCGAGATAACATGACTTCATTAAAAGGGAAGATAATCTTGGATTAAGTGATTAATTAATCACGTTATAACTACATCGTGATTTCGCGAGTCGGGGTTTAGATGATGTAAGTTTTGAAAAAGATAACATCGAGTGGCGAAATGTCGAGAGAAACTTTTACCATGGTTAGATTTTGCCTTAAATCCTTGACCTGGGTTGATAAAAAAAAAGGACCTTATGTTCTTGGCTATCGGGGCTATGATAATAAAATTTTGGGTTTGGCGAACGCCGAGGCGTGAAACCCCGACAATGCTTAATCATGGGTTAGGGAAAAATTTACCCTCTTTACTGTCTTGAGTGAAAAATTAAAACGATTTCGTTGTTTCATGGCTCGGGACAGGTGAAGTACATGAGTTATAGTATCTGACTTATGAGATCCCGAAGTAGAACAAAAAGATGAAACATTTTTACGAAAGGTAGGACTTGGTTTCTAGAGAATAATAATCATTGTTGCTCACCTGATAAAGTTTCAGAGATCTCGATATCTCATAGGGAAAAAAGAAAACCATGTTTAGATTTTAAGCATTAAGAATGAAAATTGTGACTAGTTAGAAAAACAAGGGCGGCTTCAACATAGCTCCAACTAGTGATCCCGCCTTCCTGTGAGGCGGGAAGAATAGTAGACCACATGCCAATATTGGGTTATGGAGTCAAAAACCCAATCAGGCGAAAAGGTTCTCGAGAATAGGGTATCGAAGGGGGAAAAGACTTTATTCTTTACCTTGAAAAGCTTTTTCAAAATCAGATATTCTTTTTAAACATAGTTGTAGTCCCTTTCACAATTTTCCCTTTCCTGCTACTAAATTTAGGTATGTTTTAAGACAATTGAAACAGTCCTAGGAGACCCAACAGATCTTGTGGCTATCGACTTGCACCAAAAGAATAAGATTATATGTTTTTAATTGGGGAGCCCCGTTTGAATTTGGGATGTGGATCAGGTTTTAAAAAGCATTGGTTACCAGAGTAGAGTGATATTCATGTATAATATCCTTAAAGATATCTCAGACATTGCTTCACTACCAGTGAGCCTATTCAGTACCCCGGTGAAGTTATCTGGCCCCTTTTACTGAATTTCCTTTCACCACTTCGGAATATATTTATGCATTTAAATGTGGAGACGAGGGCAATCATTTTTGAATTTCCTTTCATCGTCTCTTGGACTAGGTGGGGGCAATCATTTCTAAATTTCCTTTCACCACCTGTCTTATAATTTACTTTTTAGAGCGCGAAGATGGGGGCAATCAGTTTGTATCAAGGCTGATATCTTTGTAACATTTTGCATTATAGGTCTGTCAACTTACTTTGATTACTCGGTACCAACCTTCCCTTGACCTTCACAACATCTTGGTTCTTAGGGAGAAAAAGGGAAATAACTTTTTAAGGGCATTCTGTTTGAGCAAGCTTCAATCCTCCGATGTCGTTGAAAAACCTAGGAAAATTAGGATTACTCTAAACGTTCCTTTGCTTAGCAAGGGATCGAGTAGTTGTGAAGACCCGCTTTCTTCCCACAATCTGTTTTGAAACTCACAAGGTTGAAACAAAAAACTTTTATCCCTTCGTATATGAAATGGAAAGATGGTGACTTGTTAAAAGTCAAACCCGAAGATAGAAAGGATGCCAGGTAATGATTTACTAACTGAAAATATAGAGGTCAAACCATTCAAGACTGACTCTTGTAGATATTTTTGGGGATAATTTACTTGACTGACTATTTTTAGATTGGGTGAATCGCTTAAATTGTCTTAATTTTTTCAGAGATTATCAAATCAAGAAACAATTCTTTTATCTATCAGTTCAGTTGATATTGCAGTTTGAATGGCGTTACCTCGGTTTTCTTTAACATTCCTTTATAACACGTCTTTTGAGAAATCTCATCTCAGCCTTTTCATTTTACTTTCTTTGCGCAATATGAAATTACTTTAGGTATCACCTGTTTATGCCGATTTATTTCCGACACTGAATTTCAGTTTACTCCTCCTGCTCGTTTCATATGCAGCTGGAATCCTGTAAAAGACAAATACAAATCTTATCTAAAATGTGTCGAAAGTTTATGAACGAAAAAACAGAAAATCAAAAAGCAATGTTTAAATGAAAATGCGTATATGTACACAAAAATTTTATTTTATTTTTTTTTATTTTTTTTTTTCTGAATCTGGCGACTGTTACGTCATGTAATGCTTTAGATACTGCCCATTGACAGGGGCGTTGAGGAATTCTCCGTCTATATTTTCCAGTAGGAAAGAATTTTTTCCTTCTGGAGCCGAGACCCTGAATGGTCCATACTAGAGGTGGTCGAATTTACTATGCTTCACTGCTTCCTCCTTTCTTGCATCCCATCTTAGCACTAAGTCACCTGGAAGGAATTCTCTGTCCTTTGCTATAAGGTCAAACAATGCTTTCATGTCATCTTGGTACTTCTGCATCTTTTCATCAACTTTTACTCTATGCTGTTGGACCTCAATCAACTGATTAATTCTCCTGGTTACAGGATTGGGTTCTTCATTTTGATCTTGCCATAACTTCATCACTGGTAGCGCTAGGTTTATAGGTAGAACATCATCTGTCCCATAGACCATTTGAAAAGGAGAAACACCGATAGACCTTTTAGTGCTTATGCGGTTTGCCCAAAATGCGTATTTCAAGTGTACATGCCAAGACCTCTTATTTTCATCCAATACCTTCTTGATTATATTTACCAGGCTCTTGTTAGATGACTCGGCCAACCTGTTCCCCTGGGGGTAATATGCTGTGGAATGGCCAAGAACGATGTTATACCTTTGACAGAATCGGATCATAGCCATAGATTTAAAGGCCTCGGCGTTGTCAGTAACTATCTTTCGGGGACAACCAAATCTTGACAAAATATTATCTTCCAAGAAATTGATCACCATCGAGTCTATTGCCCTTTTGGTTGGAATGGATTCCACCCACTTAGTAAAATAATCTGTAGTTGTTAAGATCCACTTATGTTGAGCACTGGAATGGGGATTAATCTCACCTATGAAATCTAGACCCCATTGCTAAAATGGGGCTTCAGCTTTGACTGGAACTAGAGGCAGTGCCGAGAGCTTCTGTTTACCTGCGAATAGTTGACAAGGGTTGCATGCACGCACTTTGGCATTGACGTTCGAAAAGAGTTTAGGCCAGTAGTACCTAGCCCTCAAGATCTTGTAAGCCGTATCTCTCCATGCGTGATGCCCCCCACAGACTCCCTCATGAAATTCATCTATAACCCGCTGAGTTTTCGATTCGACTAAACAGACTAACAGGAATAATATAGCTGACTTTCGGTGATACAATATTTGACTGCATGGAGTTTTAAATTTCTGCATTTAGATGGTGATAGTTCATTTGGGCATTTTAGGTTCAGTATGTAAGACACTATGTCTCTATACCAGCCTGACGATATGAACTTCTCTTCGATCTTGTTTGGGTCTATTTGGTCATCCAGCTTGTTTGGCTTTGTGTCTCCATCGTCTTCCTGCAGGCAATTGATATCAAGGGCTCTGAAATTTGACTCAGCTAAGAGTTTGGCCAGGCCTTGCCCTTTTATCAATTTGGTTGGTTTAACTTCCAGATCAAATTCTTGGATTTTAGCGAGCCATCGCCCTCTTTTTACGTCACTGTCTGGCTGTACCAATATATCTTTCACAAAATTGGTAGGCACGTACGCGATTATTTTTGAATGTAGCACATAGGTTCTAAATGCCTTTAATGCTTTTACCATTGTGTACGCCTTTTTTTCTATTATGTCATATTTCAGTTCTGCGTCTCTAAGGCTTTTGCTAAAAAACGCTATCGGTTGTTCAAATCCTTCTTCATTCTTCTGTAGGAGCACCGCGGCGATATTATGTTCTGAGGCAAACGAGAAGATGAGAAAATATTTCAGATAGTCTGGGCTTGCTAACACAGGTGCCTCGCTTATGAATTTTTTAATATGCGCGAACGATGCTCTGGCCTCGGTTGTCCAATTCACTCTACTGTCCTTCTTCAACATCCCTGTGATCAATTTTACAATCTCAGCGAAATTGGGGATAAACCTTCGTAAAAAAATTATTCTTCCTAAGAAAGATTCAATCTCTTTTATATTTCTGGGAATATTTATAGTATCTATTACTTCAATCCTCTTAGGATCAATCCTAATTCCATCCCTAGATACGATATGGCCCAAAATATTACCTTCCCGCATAGTGAAATGTGATTTCTTTGGGTTCAAAGATAGACCAAACCTGCGGCATTTTTCGAAGGTTTGTTTGAGATGCATCAAGTGTTCTTCATCAGTTTTAGAGAAAACTGTCAAATCATCGAGGTAAATGACTACGAACTTGTCCCTTTCTCCTACGAAAGCGATGCCCATAGCTCACTGGAAAGTGGCCCCTGCATTCATCAAACCAAAAGGCATTCTGTCATACATAAACGTTCCCCATGGTGTGGTGAAAGCAGTTTTTTCCTTGTCTTGTTCATTCATAGCGATTTGATTATAACCAGAGAACCCATCTATCATAGACATTCGGTTTGCTCCAACAACTTTTTCTAACACATGGTCCATTTTGGGTAGTGGATAATTGTCCTTGAGAGACGACTTATTTAAGTTTCGGAAATCCACACACAGTCTGATTTCCCCACTCTTTTTCCTAACCGAGACTAGGTTTGCTACCCAGTCCGAGTATCTCAAAGGTACAATTATTTTCACGTCTAAAAGTTTCTTAACTTCTTTTTCAATCACAGGTAACAAAATGGGGTTAATTTTCCTAAGCTTTTTCCTAAATGGTTTGACCCCAGGCTTCAAAGGTATCTTGTGATCAATTATGGAGGTTTCATACGTTCTTAGCTCATCATAAGACCAGGAAAAAACATCTTTATACTATCTGAGTAGGTCTTTATACTTAACTTTCATTTCGAGAGGGAGGAACTTGGATATTTTTACCACTCTGGATTCTTTTTCAGTTCCTATATCACAGTCCTCCACTTCTTTTGGTTGGGGCTGCAAAGTGGATTTTACAGGTACGTCGTTTTGATCAAAAAGTCTTTCTAAAGGAATTAATCTTTTCAGAATCTGGTTGCTTTTAAGGAACAGCATACGATGATCTGCAATTTTTTCTTGGAAGGTTTCAGGATCTTCCCCCTCTTGCATGATCCACATTGGGTCATTTTGATTCTCCTGGTCTGCATGAGTTTTGGAGAACTCACCCACTGCTGCAAGAAATTTCTTAATTTGTTCGTCATCTTCAAAGACCTGCCAGTGTCAGATATTGTTTGGTATAGAGGGTTTGTATCTGATTTCAATGTGATACTTCAGTTTGAAAGTCGTGGGAGGAAGAGAAGGTTGAAGCTTCCTTTGCCAATGCATCAAAATGTAGATTCTCTGCACGAGGGATAAAATGGACATTTATGGATGAGAAAAAATTTTCCATGAGATTCCAAGCACAATTTCTGTATGTTCTTAGTCTGGGATGCTTGGCTAGGTACTGTTGGTTTATTTGTTTGACTATTAACTCTGCATCACCATATACCTCCAAGTTACTTATATTTATCTTTTTGGTAGCCTCTAATCCTAAGATCAACGCTTCATATTCCCATACGTTGTTAGTGTAATCTATGCCCCATTGTAGTCAATAGGAAAAAGGAACAACAAACTTACCTCCGGGAGCCACTAAAA
>JASDQU010100882.1:165093-210420 GCA_032191745.1 Picea mariana
TTGACTATTAACTCTGCATCACCATATACCTCCAAGTTACTTATATTTATCTTTTTGGTAGCCTCTAATCCTAAGATCAACGCTTCATATTCCCATACGTTGTTAGTGTAATCTATGCCCCATTGTAGTCAATAGGAAAAAGGAACAACAAACTTACCTCCGGGAGCCACTAAAATCACTCCTGCACCCGCCCCTTCAGAAGATGAAGCACCGTCAAAATACATTTTCCAGACACCAGTGTTACACAAATCTTCTGTCATGCAATCTGATTCTTCTCACTCTATATCGTTTTCTTCCGGACAACCATCCAAACCATCATCAAAAGACAAGATGCAATTTCCCAGATCTTGGTTCGCCATATAAATAGGGAAATTATTTGGGTTTTAAGGGTCACTCACTGTATATGCTAATCTTGTTTCTCTGTACAACCGAGTGAAATGACCACYGAATACAGGAATTATCGCAAACGTCATGTCCAACTGAAGAGAACCCCCATCTTGGCTCCCCATGACCTGGATAATAGCATGCCATACTTAGGGGGAATATCTGCGATAACCACATCCATTAGGATACTCTTAATCGGGACCTGCGCCAAGGTAACTACCAGATATTTTATCATCCCCATACACTTAACCCTCCTTGAGTCGAAAGAGTACAAATTTCCATAGGTTCTGGTGATCTGGAGACCCAACTTGTCCATTATAATCTTAGGCATAATGTTATGGGAGGCTCCGGAGTCCAACATGCAATTATGTAGCAACTGATCATACACATTCAAGGTGATATAAAAGGGAGCAATGGTGTCTTTGGCCACTTCAAAATGGGGACCAAAGGTGATGTTAGGTTTGTCATCCTCCAGGTTTAAAACATCAGACTAGCTTTCTAGCTTAGAGACACCCATCGCTTTGTTAATTTGCTTTTGATAGACGGGGTTTTTCGCTAATTCTACGAACGGGATTGGTATCTTAATTTTATTTATCTCATATTCAAAACTGAAAGTTCCACTCACCTTGTCTATTTCTTTGGTTGATACTTCTGAATCCTTCCTTTCCGACTTATTTGTTTGGACCGCTTTATCACTCATGGTCCTGGTTGAAGACATAACATTATTTACTGGTTCGGTTCCTTGTGCTTGGGTTTCAACTTTTTCCACTTCGGACTCTTGTGTGCTTACCGTTTTCATTTTTTTGTTGGGTAATAAGGTCTCTTCTGAAGGAGGCTCATAAGCTTGACCTCTTTGAAGGATTTTCTTGGGTTGAGTAGTTGAGGTGGGCTTACTCTTAGATCTTAGGTTGTACTTTGGTTGAAACTTAGCCATTATCATCTCAGTTTCTGGTTGAGATTCACAGAGATCAGTGTGATCACCTTCTTCACCCTTATTTGAAAGTTATTGTGTGTTTAGAGATTTTTCATAGTCTTCTCGAGTCAGATATGGTTGAGTGCAGTCATCACCGAAGTTCGTGACATCATTATCTGAATCTCCGAAGTCTTGAAAACCATTTGCTCCTATAAAATTTTCATTCTTTAAGGGATCTTGTATTTTTTGATCTTCATTTTTTATTTGTCTTTGTTGGTTCGGGGGGTTGGGGTTCCTAGTGAAATCCTTTTTGGGGAAAGAGTCAGCTTTAGCTTGTTCGAGTTCCATTCTGGATATTTTATTTGACAGTTCTTTAATCACTCTGGACATATCGTCCACCCTATCGTCTGCGGATGTATTAGACCGTGAAGGACCAACTTGTTCTCTAAAGCGTTTGGCCTCTCAGTTTCTAGTTTATAATTTAGCTTTAAGCTTACCCGAAGCCATCATATTAGACTCTATTTCTACCGCATCATCCTACATTCGGTTGAGGGTGGCTCCCCTTCTTTCTCGCAAAAGGAGTGCAAAATCTGGCTCGAAAGCTTCGGTGAAAGTCACTTTGGCCGCAGGTTGGGACGGTTTAACCTCGGTTGGAATTTTATTGTACATTTTATTGAATCTTTGAATGAATTCCATGACTGTTTCTGAATTCTTCTTTCTTAAGGACCCAAATTCGGTTAAATAATAGAGATGGTATTTTCTCTTGCCCCATTGCCTGAGGAAAGCATCTTCCAAAGCGTCATAAGACAAGAATCTATGGGTAAGCTCCGAAACCAAGTTCGGACCTGACCTTCAAAGGTTTGGACAAAGAGTCTCAAATATACGTCCTCATGCTCAATACCTAGAATGTCAGTGAATTGATCAAAGAAATTAATATGTTCTGCCGCGGTTAGATCCCCTTCCCCGGTGAATTTTGGTAGATTTTTTATGTAATTTTCGGGAAGGTCATGTAGAGGGACGGGCAATACTAAGGGAGTGTATCTGGCTGCAACTTTCGTAAAAAATCTGGGAGGGGGGACAGGCCCTTGGCCTCCAGCTCCTCCTAGAGGGGCTCCTCCCCCTCCTCCTTCGATAAACCCTCCACCTCCTCCTACAAATCCTCCACCTCCTCCTCTGGCGGCTGCCATCGTTATTTGGGGAAAGTTATAAAGGGGGTTCTAGAAAATTAAAAGTGACTCTTTACTTTCTTCGCCAGGAGGAAAATCTGATGAGGAAAGATAAGGGATGCGCGGACTTGGTTCCTCGAACTTGCATGAGACGAAATCAGAAGAACCAATGGGTGTGGAAACCGAGTGTGTAACACACTCTTCGAAATTTGGTGAAGTCGGGAAATTCAACTGAAGGAAAGATGGTATGTCAAAAGCCAACAAACCTTCAAGAGGGCCCTTTCCTTTGTGTACTAGTGGGACTGTCAGATGAATCTCACTCCTAACTTCGGAGCAGTATAGCGTTGAAACTTTAGTATCAAAGAGAGGACTGAGCGAAGTTGAGGGTTCGGAAGAACTCTTAGTCTTCAGTGGTGGGTTTTTAAGTTTGTAAACTGCAGCGGTCGGCTTAAAAGAGCCTCTCACCTTTAGAATCTTTTCGGGATCGGTAACGGGAGTAATCTGCTTACCATCCGGGTTTTTTTTGGTATTCCTTTAACCGGATGCTGGTTTATTATTTGTGGAGTCGCCAAGTGAAAGATTAGGAATCCTTAAAAGGTGTGTACTTTTTGTTCACTATCAAAGGGTAACACTTTCAACGAAAACAATTGTCATTTTCCCAGGGCTAGAGATCAACTTCGAATCCCCGACAACGGTGCCAGAAAGATGTTGTTCCTGAGTCTGTACTTAAGGCTTAGAAGTATAGTGTCAAGGCATCCAAAAGTGGGTAAAAGATGGAGAAGGGAGAAACGTCAACCTTTGGCAAGGGAAACTAAGGAAGATTTCTTCGTTGGCGTTGTCTAGCTTCCAACTATTCCTGGATAGCTATATCTTGTTCAATGGCTGCCCATGAACATTCAAGTTTGACCCGGTTAGAAGCCATTTTAAGAATTGTGTCGAAAAGGTTTAAGGCAATGTGCATTTGGTTTGATAGTCCGGGTTCGATATTAGGCTATGTCGGTACAGGGACAGTCATGGAGGAACAATAAAGGTGGTAAAAACTTCAGAGAGAGATTAAGTGTTGTCTCAATTTGGTCGTATAAAAGAGAATTTACGGTTTCAGAAATAAAATATGGATGCAAATCAAAGGCTCATTCCCGTAATTGTATTATATTTTAATGAAAGATGTGAGGTGGGAGAAAAACATTTAGTTTCCTATGGTGTAAGGCTCCTACCAGGGAAGAGTCTCATGCATAAACAAAAGAGGAAAATTGTAAGGAAATAACTGACGTAGCAGAGAATATGTGTAGAATTTTGAAAATGCAGACTGGTCTTACACCCGTTGATAGCAGGTACAGAGGAAAAACAGTAAACAATTGCAGAAAACCAAAATTCATTCGCTATAGTAGTGGTCGTACTAAATTATAATGAAGCACATCAATTAAGAATATGAAATGAAATGAAATATGAGATACAAGGAAGCAAACTTGTAACACAGTCGTGACGAAATTGAGAATCTTCAGATCTACTTGTATTAACTCTCAAATGTAAAAAACTCTGTTACAAATGACACAAAAAGGTCTAGCCTTGTTTATTTCTTTTTGTGGTATATTTATACAATTTTACAAATAAGATAGAATCTCAATAGTCACAAAATTTTGGTTATGATAGGGAGGAGAGAAATCACTCCATTTCTCCTTCTTTGTCTTCACATGGTGCTAGGCGTTGGTCATCGCGCAGGCTCGGTACAGGCGACACATCTTTCAACCAGCTGAGATATTAACTGAGACGGTTCTGCTTGACAGCTGGCTTCAAAGAAGTAACATTCTCGGGTTAACTGTTGTAGCCTGTCTTCCATCTGTCCATCAATGATGTCGATGGCACATAATTGCGCATTGGGTTTGATCATGCATTTATCCACTTGGACTATGTCCACCATAGTCATCTGAGAGATATCGGTCGAATCTCTTTCTTCCTTTTCCTTCAGATCAAGTGAGATATTTTCCACATTCATTTGCATCAATGTCTCGACATTGCCTCCGCTGTCAATGCCCAGCAGCTCACCGTCTATAGAATTAAAGGCCTCCTCTAAGGAATTAGTTATCTTTTGGGCTTGTTGCTTGCCTTCGGTGATATTATGCTTCCATTCCTTTAATAGAATGTTTCCTCTGGTTTTCTTTGAAATGGTGAACCTGGGAGTACCTGCTGAAACTCTATTGTTTGTGGCTATCACAGCCTCCTGGAAGGCGACCCGAGCTGCTCCAAAATCCCTTTCTCTGGTAGATAAKTTCTTGGAAACCTGATTTACCAGTAAACAGTTGTCTCAGATCTCTTCTATCTTGGTGAGCAAATTTCACCATGCTGCAGAGACTCTGCTCCGAAGCTCGATCGCCTAGGATTTGAACATCCTGATGTTTATCATTCTGCTCTCGGCGGTCTCCACCCTAGCCTACAGCTGTTTGATCAAATCCCTTTGCTGGATCGCTTGCATCCGACCATCCCGAACCACCAGCTGTGCTTGCTCAAGCTTAGTTTTGAGCATCTCTATCTCATTTTTATCGACCAATCTGGCCTGCTCTATTCCCACGCTCGCCTGGTCTTTAGCAGTCTTTGTTGTTGTGGCCAGTCTGGCTTCAAGGGTCCTAATTAGGTGATTTTTTCTTTTAAGTTGTTTCTTTAAGAGCCCGACTAAGAATTGATTCGCCAAGGCATATGCTYCTAGTGTCCCTGCTATTTCAGTAGCGAACTGCTCATTTTTCTTGTCCTTTCCATCAGTTATGACTTTATATTTCTTGGCAGTYGACTCTCCTTCTTGATAGAATTCCCTTTTCACTACTGCCTTTCTCTTTTTATCGAAGAAAAACTCATTCGGAGGGAGTTCTTCTACTCTTATGGGCCTCATCTCTTCATTGAATATCCATCCTGCATCGATATTTCTCTRCGTCGACTGCAAGGGGGTAACTGATGTGATGGGTTCTCCAATTTGCTTCGTCGATTTTCCCGGAGTATCAACCAGACTTTTCTTCTTCGACTGTTCTGGAGTCTTTATCTCTGTCTCCGGATTCTATTTCTTTGGTGGGTCTGGATTCTTTTCCTCTGCTTCTGGATTCTTCGTTTGTTCCCCCTCATCCTGGTGTTTTCCTTGGTTGGGAGTCGCATCCTTAGAACCTTCAGCATCCTTCTGTTTCATCTCCAAAATACCTGGACCCTCACCTCACAACACAATGGGAAGACAGCTACGTCAATGTTCCTAGAACTTCAGAACATCGGCTCTTTCCTTGGGTGCCAAGGATTGTATCCGGGCTAGAATCTCCTCATAGGACCTTGCTCCTCGGAAAATGTCATCCGAGGGTGAATTCTCATGCTCAAATATCTTGAGCCTGCAATTTTCCAAATGGTTTCTCACGACCCTCTACGGATCGTGCTTCTTGTATTCGATGGAGACCAAATTTAGGTCTTCCAGGGCTGTGGCCTCAGCTTTGGCATGCCCAAAATATAATAAAGAATAAGAATTCAGATGTAAAGGAAAAGAGGACCATACCTTCTTCGAGTACCCTTTAAGTTCTTTTCTTACATCGCCAATTATCATTTGTCGTGCAACCTCACGACAAGCCAGCTTGTCGGGAATGAACAATGGCAGCGCATGTGGGGGAACAGAAGCCCCGAAGACTCTAAGGTATGAGAATTCTGCTTCCACATACCAGTCTGTTATGCTGCTCAGATTCGTTACTATGATGTCCGAGATCCGGGGTGGCAGGTGACCAAAAATGGCGACATGCAGGGGCACCATCACCCAGTTAAAAATTTCATACGCAAAATTTTCCACTTTATTTTCCCATAATTTTGCATGATATACATGTATGGGTTCATCTTCGGCCGGAGTCCAACTCCATCTCATTAATGGAAATGGGGTCATAGAGAAAATTGCGTCCATAATGTATGCAGACATGAAGAATGACGATGGCTTCCCCTTCTCCTTCTGCTCCTGATACTTTGTGACCTGATTGGTCAAGCTATCCAAAAGCATCTTTGCCTAGTTGAAGGAATAGCCTTCGGTGACCCGAAACATTAGAGGTACCCACGCAAGGAAAAAATGCGATGTGTCCTCTTTCCCATATAACCGGAATGTCATCATGGCCAGATATTTGTACTGCGGTTCTAACGAAGCGATTGAATATATGCCATGGCTATCAGCTCTGAACTTCACGGTGTTTGAAACCCAATCCTTTATCAAACTAGACATGGTTTTATCATACTGTACGCATTCCTTCTCCTTGAAATATTCCAAGAACTCGGTGCCATATGTGTGGTCAGACATTGTGGGCAGCTTATACATGGTTTGCAGATGCTCTGGCCTGAAAGTCCCGATGGTGACTCTCTGCTCGTTCATGATAGTTCTGATAGGTATGTCCACATGGTCCAATGCCCACCAGACCATATCATAATATGGAAGAAACCGCGGCCTGGCTACTACTCTGTGCATTTTGGATTGGATGACTATTTTGTACTTGGTGGTTATATCATATTTTTCGTTGTCGTCAGAGTCGTTGGAATAATCCACCAATTCTGCTTGCAAAATATCTGAAACATATGACCAATTCGGGACCGAGTTTATACTTCGAGACAAAGTATCAGAGACATTGTCTGAGCCTTGTCCCGAAACCTCAACATTCACCTTTGTTGCTTTTCGCAGAGCCATGGCTGAAGCTTGTGTTTTATCTCTTTTGCGATAGAACTGCGTATACATACAGAAGTCATTTTACTAAGATATAATGTTCTCTGCGTGCTATGAAAATGCATTTGTTATAATGAAACACAGCTCTTATATATACTCAAAAAACTCGGTACCTTTCAGGACAAGTCTGTCAAATCTCATTTGGAAGTAAATTCTGCCATAAAAATCCGATCTTATATTCATCGATTTACCCTATTTCCTCATTAATGTCATAAATTTTGGCGGTTTTAAAATCTCATTTGGTGCATGGAGGAAAAAGGCTACCTCGTAAATTTTGCAGACATCAAAGCACAAGATACTCACTGATTTTTCTTAATTAATCTGGTTTACCAACGTTAATCAATATTTCGTTACTCGTTATATCGAAGATTCTGTTTTAATGCTTTGAATTTCTAACATCTGAGACTGTGAAGATCGATTTGGTTAATGAAAGGTAATTGTGATTTGGGGCTTGATTAATTTTATAATTATTACATTCGCCATATCACGGATCGGAGCTTCGAAGATAAGTTTCTGGTAGATTTACATGCCGAGCTGCGAAACCGCGAGATTGCGATAACATGACTTCATTAAAAGGGAAGATATTCTTGGATTAAGTGATTAATTAATCACGTTATAACTACATCGTGATTTCACGAGTCGGGATTTAGACTGCGTAACTTTTGAAAAAGATAATGCCAAGTGGCGAAATGTTGAGAGAAACTTTTACCACGGTTAGCTTTTGCCTTAAATCCTTGACCCGGGTTAGTAAAAAAAAGGGACCTCATGTTCTCGGCTATCAGGGCTATGACAATAAAATTTTGGGTTTGGTGAACGCCGAGGCGTGAAACCCCGATGATGCTTAATCATGGGTTAGGGAAAAATTTACCCTCGTTACTATCTTGAGTGAAAAATTAAAACGATTTCACTGTTTTGTGGCTTGGGACTGGTGAACTACATGAGTTATAGTATCTGACTTATGAGATCCCGAAGTAGAACAAAAAGATGAAACATTTTTACGAAAGGTAGGACTTGGTTTTGAGAGAATAATAATTATCGTTGCTCGCATGATAAAGTTTCAGAGATCTCGATATCTCACAAGGAAAAAAGAAAACAATCTTTAGATTTCAAGCATTAAGAATGAAAATTGTGACTAGTTAGAAAAACAAGGGCGGCTCCAACACTATCCATGACTGAACCACAAAATTTTATACAAGTAAGTCAGGATGACCATTGGGTCAAATCCATGAATGAAGAACTAGACCAAATAGAGAAAAATAAGACTTGGGATCTTGTTCCAAGACCAAATGACAAGAATGCAATTGGAACTAAATGGGTATACAAAAACAAGTTAAATGAAGATGGAAAGATAGTCTGAAACAAGGCCAGATTGGTATATTGAAAAGGGTATGCTCAAGTCAAAGGAGTGGACTTTGAAGAAAAAATTACCCCTGTTGCAAGAATTGAAGCTATCATGATGTTTTTTTGTTTTGCATGCTACATAGAATTCAAAGTATACCAGATGGATGTCAAGTCGGGATTTTTGAATGGTGACCTTGAGGAAGACATTTATGTGGAGCAACCAGAAGGTTTTCTTCTAACTAACAAAAAGGATTATGTCTATCAATTAAAGAAAGCCCTGTATGGGCTAAAACATGATCTAAGAGCCTGGTATTATAGACTTGACAAGTATTTGTACCAGTAAGGATTTAAAAAGGGAACAACTGATAGCAACTTATATATCAAAGCTTAAGGTAATGATCTATTAATTATTGTAGTGTATGTTGATGATATTATTTTTGGCAGTAACATTGAATTATTGAGTAAGAATTTTACAGCTGCAATGCATCAAGAGTATGAGATGTCCCTATTAGGATAACTCTCCTTATTCCTTGGCTTACTGATTCATTAATCAAAAAAAGGAATTTTCATTTCTCAAAGTAAATATCTCAAGGAAATATTGAAGAAGTTTGGCATGGATCATTGTGCACCAGTAAGCACTCCCATGACTACCAGTTGCAAACTCAACAAGGATGAAGATTCTCCATAAATAGATCAAACCATGTATAGGTCTATGATAGGTAGTTTACAATATCTCACAACTCCAAGGCATGAAATCATACAAGAAGTAGGTTTGGTAGGTAGGTTTCAAGCCAATCGTAAGGAAACTCATGTTCTTGTGGTTAAAATAATATTTAGATATTTACAGGGCATTATTGATTATGGCTTGTGGTATCCAAAAGAAACAAACCTCGTTCTCAAATATTATATAGATGCATACTGGGCGACAAGCATTGATGATAGAAAAATAACTAGTGGAAGAGCATTCTTCCTTGGAAATTGTTTAATGTCCTGGCTCAACAAGAAACTAATCTCCATATCTCTCTCTACAACTAAAGCCAAATATATAACAACAACATTCTTTTGTACTCAAGTGTTTTGGATTAAAAACAATCTCAAGGATATTCAAGTTTTTTTTATCACACTTGTCTCCACCATGTGTGACAATACAAGTGCTATTAATCTCTCTAAAAATCCTATTCAACACTCTAACACTAAGCATAAACCAATCAAATATAATTTTCTTAGAGAACATGTTCAGGATCAGGTGGTCAAATTAGAGTATGTTTCTTCCAAAGAGAAGATTTCATATATTTTTACTAAGCCATTATCCATAGAACCCTTTGAGTATCTCAGAAAAAAATTGGGGGTGATCCCATCTTCCCTTCTTCAATAAATAACACAATTCACTACTTCGAAAGGTACCCCATTTGATGTAGTATCAAGGAGAAGTTTTCTTTTGTGGAGATGCGCACAATTGAAGTTTTCTATGGCTCTTGGTGGTATTATATTTAAGGATGGTTCTATGTGTGTAAAGAGGCATGGATGAGAGAATATCCCAAGTACTTAATTGTCATTGCTATTAAAGGGGGAGAATAGCATAAAGGCCATTGATCTGGCATTTTTGAACATTGAAAGGGGGAGAAACTTGCGGTTGCACACATTGAAAGGGGAGCAACTTAAACTTGCAGTTGAACACATTGAAAGGGTGGGAAACTTGTAGTTGCACACATTGAAAGGGGGAGCAACTTCAACTTGCAGTTGCGCACATCGAAAGGGAAAAGCTTATCATAAAGGGAATTGTTTTTGTAGTCACCTTTCAAAATAGAGAAGAAGTATATTTTTGTTTCCATCAATGACAAAGGGAGGGTTTGTTGAACATATGTTGTCATTGATGTCAAAGTGTAATGTACATGGTGAAAAAACAATATGGCACACACAATAGTATGGTGCACAAGAAGTGGAAGTGCATTAAAGGTAAATATAAATGCAGAGGAATATTGGAAGGCACAAAGATGACCAAATGAATGTATGAAGTAAAATCGAAGAAACAAAAGTTGAATAACCCTTGTAGGTGTTGATGAAAAATGAATCTTGGATCGAGACGAAGCTAGTGTGATGGAGTGGACTGCGACATAATATGTGGAAGTTGCACATATGAAAATATGTAGGGTTATTTGAGCAAGTAAAATGAATGTCGTAGTGGAGTGTGACGAGATGAACTATTTATGACAATAACAAAGTGGAATGCAATGAAACGAGTGGAATTTTGGCAGTCAAGAGAGTAAGTCACCAAGGGTTGCTAATAGTTTGATGGGGAAAATGGGTGAGCGTTTTGTAGGGAAAGTAAAACAAGATGAAGACTTGTAACTTGAGTCTTGCTTTTCCATTTTATCTATGCATTAAGTAATATAGAATGTAAATTGTTGCGTAAATTTTGAGGATATGAGCTAGACCTTATTCGTTAGAAGATTTGGTCCATTTGATTTAGCCAAAGAATGTCCAGCCGCAACTGAAAAAATACATATTCTTAATTTAGATAGAAGTGTGTCCACATACTTTATTTAGAAAAAAGTGTAACTAACAGGACTTTGATCTGGTCGATATTTTTCCACAATGTAACTGTCATGCGTCCACATACTTTATTTAGACATAAGTGTAACTAACAAGACTTTGATATGGTCAAAATGTGTCCACAATGTAACTGATACACATCCACATACAAGAAGGGGAACTCATGAAAAAAATTATAAATAGGGATGTGCTCTGTTTGATTTATGTGTTGATTATGAAAGGGAAAATGGTTCTATAACTATTCAAAATAACTAAACTGGAGATTTTTGATTTGTTCCTAATTATAGAGAAAAGTCTTGAAAAGGTACAGTTCTATAAGAACTTTGTAAGGGTGGCAGGGTGGTTCTAGGTGCTAGTGGGAAAATTCCCTTGTAACTAAACCAGGGTTCTAAGTATAGACAGAGAAATGACTCCTTAAAATTCAATCTAATTCCTACACTACCCCAAACATTCCACAAATATGAACAAAAAATAATAGAAGAGTAAGTCAGAAGAAATACCTTTTATCCAAACATTTGATGCTGACCTCCTTGAGCTTCGTTACTTCCTTGGATGCTGGTCTCCTCCCAAAGCTGAACCACATCAATGATTAGGAAAACAAGGCTACAAAAATTCTATTTCTATTCATCAATTAGGGTTAGATATCATTCATTATGAATAACCAAATAAAATTCATAAATATATCAATTGGGACAGGGAAACAAATTATTTTATTCAATACTCAAAGATTGGAAATTACAACCTTTGCAGGATGACGCTTCGTGAACCTGGTCCATGATCCTATTGACAATGCTCTAAGTGCACCTTCCAAATTCCCTCTCTCACAATATGCTGGTCACTCCAATGGAAGGGAAGGGATTGTATGGGAGAAAAGGGCTAGAGAGGGAATGTTGAGGAAATAACTCAAAAAGGGTTGCAAATACTTGGGCAAGGAGGGAAAAGGAATTGGGGTAGAGTTTCACTGTTATGATTATTTATTGTGGAATGATACCCAAAAACCTCCTTTTATATGAAAAAATGATAATTATTAGGTTGGGGGGTGGGCTATAGCAGGTGAATTGGTTCGGAAACCTCGAATAGCTTGTAAATTCCATTGAATTCCTTGCAACTTTTTATTTTTTGCAAATTTTGGAGGTATACATGGGTTTTTTGTGTGAAAATAGCATATGTACATGGGTTTTCTAGCATGAAACAAGCGTATGTACATGGGAAGTAGTGAAACAGGGCACGTACATGATCCAAAAAATGGTTTTTTAAATAGAGTTCCTCAGTAGTGATTTGGCAAATTGTGCAGGTAGGAAGGCCAATGCCATGTATGCATGAGTAGGGAATTTTAGGGATATAATATATTCCCCCTAATTTGTGTGTTAAAAAGAGAAAATGATGGCTGAAATACATTACAATATCTTCACCAGTGATAATGCACAAAATCAAGTGAGCCTGAGACCAGATTTCGGGAGGTGTCATCTGCAAAAAAATAATTATCTCTCCGAGGCGGGCATACCCATGCTCGGGATGAACTAAATTGTGGTTTCCAATCAAATAAAATGCAGATCCATGTCATATAAATATATAAAGTGTATTTGTGAGAAATACATCTCAAAATCAGTCGAAGATATACAAGTATAATATGCATCTTCAAGAAGCTAGTGACCCCTGCGGTTGGAGATTAAGTCTTCATAGCTCAAGCAACAACTTCAAGATCTTCAAAACTCAGGTAGGAGTACAATGGGAGTGTAAGACTCACTACTCCAAGGTCTTCGACAATCCATCAGGAAAAGACTAGAATATCTCGATGATCAGGCATAGAACTTCGTCGATCTTGAATCTAGACTTGACTAGACTCTTGGGATGGGCGACTCATGAAAGTCAAGAGAAAAACTAAAAAAAGGCTGAATCAGGTTGGGAAAAAATTCTCTTGGACAAAATCACGAAAGATGATCAGACTCAGGTAGTGTAACATTCACATAATTTTGTGATGTAGGAGGCATCACAAACTATCCATATGCTTGGAAGAGTAACCAAATGGAGGAGGACATATCTCTATGTAGTGAGAATAAATTCTTAAGGTCATACTAGATCCCAATGATTGTGAACAAACGAAAGGATGTGCTTTGTCCAAGGGAGACTATATTTGCTACCAAAAAAAGAATGTACATTTCCCATCCCCTCTTTTTGGAATATTTGATTTTTTTGTCTTTTTCAATTTTTTTAAACAAGCTTAAAAAATAATAAAAGAATGATATGTTACAAAGGAGGAACGAGTTTTGCAAGCAAGAAAACTGGTTCCAAGTGGATGGAACATACTGATGCTCAAGGAAAGGAGACATGTGCATGATAAGGACACTTGGGAAAAAGTCCTCCATGGGTCAAGGTGTCAGATCGTAGAGGAAAAAAGTGTTGCAAGGATTTCATATAAGGAATGATTTAAAGGTTCAATTGAGAGAAACATGGAGCCAACATTAGGCTAAAGATGCAAAGATGAGACCTGCAATGCAATTAAGCATGACACAATAAGACCCCTTCTATGTAAATTTTTACGATCCCACATAAGGTAAGCTCGGTGGTTTTTTCATGTTTAGAGAGTTTGAAAAATGTTAAAGAAGACTCCAGGGAGTACCTTTTTCTTAGTTAGTCTAATCGTCTCAAAAAAGGGTTAAAATTGAAATGAAAAGACATCATTTCAAAACCATTTTAACGAGTGTGACAAAGACAATATCACTTGACTATATTTTCAATTTTAAGGAGTCTAAAAAGAGCTTAACTATGGAATCACAACCTTTTTCTGAGTTTAGTCTCCTTAGCTCAAAAAAGTATAAAAGTAACAAAGGATAAATCCCCTGGTGAGACGAATATCCCGAGGCATACCTTTTTCTGCAATAATTTACTGGCTGGAAAAAGGTTTAAACTCATTCCAAGTAGATGTTCTTCAGGACCAATTTAACGAGTGTGAAGGAAAAAGGTCACTCGATGATCTTTTCAAATTTAGGGAGTCTGAAAATATCTTAACTATGGAATCCGGGGGGGTTCCTTTTTCATAAGTAATCTTCAAGGCCTGAAAAAGGTGATAAACCAAAACCAAGGAGAATTTCCTTTTTCAAAAATTTAGTCCCTCAGGCCCGAAAAAGGGTTAAAATTACACCTGAGAATACTCTTCCAATGAAACGAAGTTCCTAGAGCGTACCTTTATTCATAAAATTAGCCATCCAGACTGAAAAAGGGGTAAACTATCGCCAGATAGATGTATCTTCAAATTTGAGTTTGGTGAGCGTGAAGGGAAACAATATCCCTCAGAAATATTTTCAATTTTAGAGATTCTGAAAAGGGTTTAAAGAAGACTCTGGGGGGATACTTCTCTCAAGTAATCCAAATGAGATAGAAAAGAATAAATACAGTCTTGTTGGATGTTTCTTTCGAATTTTAAAGCAAGCTTGAAAGACAACAAAGCTTTCTCATTAGGGAGTCTCGAGGGTAAGGAAAAGAATGATGATTAGCAAGAAGAATGATGCTTTGATATGTAATCATGACAAGACTAATCAAGTACTCCCAATACTATAGTAAAAAAGGACAACATGGACACCAAAAATGCAACAAAGGATCTACCTAGGGCATCCATGTAGAGGTAGGCTTTACCACCTAATTACGACACTTCTAAAGCAACAAAGAAGGTTCTGTGTCACACTTCTGTGGGTTTGACCCTATGGCAAAGAGGAAAATACAATGAGATGTAGAAAGTGGGAGTGAAATCCTATCTTATATGCAAAAAACTGGAAAAAATGACTTTTACCAAGGGATGACGAAACTGTAACCAATCCCAAAAATAATCACCAAATTGAAAGGAGAAAAGTATCGAAACAACTAATAGACAAATCAAAAGTGAACATGAGAAGACACCAAGCCAGGAAAAGTGAAAAAAGGGGACCAAAAAAGGTAAAAAATGGCCAAAAAAGTCTATAAATAGAAGTTGACAGCCCATTTTCACCATTGCAAATTGGAAATTAACAACAAATTCAAAAAAACCCCTTCTTGAAAAGAGTGAATTCTGGGAGCTACGGTGGACGAAAAACCCTCCTACTTGGACCAAGTAAGTACAAAATTTTTCCTCTTGCATTTTCATTCTTCCTTTTTTATTTACCTTTAATTTTGGGAGGGGTGTGCCCTTGTAAAAGGGTCATGTCTGTGTGTATGCAGGAAATCCAAGGCCAACCTGTGTATGTACTTGGGAAGATTAATAAATAGCCCGTGTACATATGTGATTGTGTAGTCAACAACTCGCATACACCTCCCTTTGCATTGAAAAAATAAAAATACAAGTATTAACTCCTCTCCAATTTTTATGTGACGAGATATATTTTCACTGGAGGGAGAGAGATCATGAGGAGATAGATATCTTGGTTGAGGAGGACCCTATGGCTATCACCTCACTGAAACAATGTGGGTTATGGAAATTCTTCCAGTGTCTGTTTATGAGGGCACAACCGAGGTTTCTTAATGCTCTTGTGGAGTATTGGCACCCTAATACAAAATATTTTATGTTGGAGGGTCAATCATTGACCCTGACTACATATGATATCTACTTCCTAACCGACCTCTCCAGAAGAGGGGAACCAGTCAACTTGAGGACCTTTCCTCTGGGGCCATTCAACATCGAGGACTATAACTGTATGTATTGTGAGGCTGGTACTAAGAAAGTGGGTTCTCAAGTGACTATTCACAATATCACCAACCTCTCTCTATGAGTGATTCTACTCCTGATTTGGTGGATTACTGGATATGCAACACTCCATCATGCCTCATGTGCACATATGCACTATGAAGTTCAGTGTTTGGAGGTGACAATATTTGACCGGAGTACTACCATGATAGTATGCATGAAGAGACAAATCACAGAGTTTCATAGGCGTACCAATAAGAAATTCATGTTTGGTACCATCTTATGTTCCTTTTTCTTTGAGAGGGTGCCTAGTCTCAGTCCTAGAGAGACAGTACGGGGGCATGTAGCCTCCTTCCCAACAGTGATCAAGTGGGTGGTTTTACTGCCTAGATAGGGTGGAGGAAGGACTGTAGAGGCCTTCGATGAAAAATTATTTGACTGGTGGGAACGTCATATCCCAGTTATAGAGTATTATCCCTATGCAGGGATCAACTTCCTCAGAGATCCAGACATGCCTTTGCCTCCTGGAGAAGAGCATGGCGATATAGGTAACATATATTTTTTAAATTATTAAATTTTTAATTCATATATATCCTTTTTATGTGTGTCTCAGAGTACTAACTCATGAATCTGTTATGTACATATGTGGGACCTTTTCAATCGAAAAAATTTTCCTGGACTAGGCGTCGTCCTCGACTATAGACAGGACTAACAACAACAGGGGGAATAGTAGATGTAGGAGGATCCCCAACTGGAGAGGCTGATAGAGTCCTACAATGAGTGGAGAGGAACCTCACTACTCTCACTCATGCCATTCCTATGGATGCAATCAAGGATCTCCCCCCGGCTATGAATCCACATGTAGTAGGGGTGCCTCAGACCTAGGTCTGTTTATTTCGGTGTCTTGTGAATGCCATTGTTCATTATAGTAGGGCCAATAGGCCTAGAATTTAGATAGCGCCCGACTACTTACGTGCCGAGGGAACTTTTTGTACTATATGTTTTGAGGGCTTAAGCCCAACGTTGTATACCGATGACTTTTGAGGCTTCCATGCCCACTTTTGTACTCATGACACTATTTTGGACACACACACACACACACACATGTATATCTTTCTTGTTTTATGGATAACATTTTTTACAAATGTATTTACATATGTATGTGTGTGCTTTTGTTTTACATGGGAGCAACATGCTAATCTAAAAATTTATTAGCTAGAGTATCTGTTAAATGATTAAATCTCCTAGGAACATGGATATATGTAATGTAATCAAAAGATCATTCTAAGAGACGTACCCTAAGGAACCATCGGTGAAGAGTGGGATAATAAACGTGGTAAACCCCATTTAACCGAGACACAACCAAATAAGAATCTAAGTAAACCTTAAGGCATGAAATGCCATGTGACAAAGCATCATGTAGCAATTCTATTACTGCACTATACTCGGAAACATTGGTGGTTGCGTCACCTAGACAAATGCATTCGGAAGATAGAAACTGACGTCCAGGAGACAGAGGTTGTGGTAGATCCCATTTCTAGGCATAGGTGACACTTATTCACCACTTCCACACAATCCTTGATTAATGAGGGCAAAAGTATCCTGCACGTAGAATATTTTGGGTTGTTTCCAACCCAAACATATCACCACCACATGCTCCGGTGTGAAAATCATTTAAAACAAGATCTTCTTCTTCGTGGGTGAGACATCGTCGAAGAATGCAATCTATGGCTTGATGATACAAAGTGTCATCGAGTATAAGATAGTTTCAAATTTGGTGTTGAATTCGTCGATGCTCATCACGAGAAGTAGAAGCGAGGCACTTCAAAGTCTAAAGACACACAAGTATATCTGTTGGCACAGGGGTATACCCAGGGTTCAACACTACAACAAAGCACCAACAAAGCCCTAACTACCAGCCCATTCTAAAACACTTGTGAAGAAGATGAAGTCTCACCTGAGGTAGATGAAGAGGTGGTTGAAGGACTCCAGTGTCTACAACCTTAGCTGAGACATAGATATGTGATTGTAATGCTTAATCGAGCACTTAGCACTGACAGTTCATCAATATTTAACCAATATCTACTCACATATAAAACAGAGCATCACAACACTTGTTCAGATCTAATATGTCTAAGAACTTAGCATAAGAGATAAATTAGATCTAGTAGATTCAAGCACTAATCACATTCACATAGGTTAGATCTAGCATCCATATTCATTATAAGAAGAAAGCATAAATAGATCTATCAAATCCCTTAGCAAATAACACATAAAAACATCAACACATTGCACAAAGCAGAGCAACACAACATGTACGTGGTTCACCCCCACCCTGGGGATACGTCCACCAACTCTTATCTTTCTTTACTATATTCAGTCAACCTTCTTACAGGCACAGAGCATCCAAATCCCACTCCATAGAGGACATGAGACCTGTGCACCTCGCTATATCCTCCTTCCTTGCGTTAAAACATAAATCCTTCCACAATCTGTTACAACTGCTTGCACTTATCTCTGCAAGTCTCTCATAGTATGCACAAAGCATATACGAATCATACTTGCACTTAGCACAACATCACCTAGATGCACCTCTTTCCTTGCATTGCTTAGACATCTATTTATACATTACAAAAGTGGGCCTTGTTAGCCCTGATTTCTAGGGATAACTAGGAGATCATGTCTTGAGGCCCACAGGTCCTAGACATGGAGTACCAAGAGCAGGATTGACCTGAGCATGGCCCTGGAGGGCCCCTCTTTCTCTTCTTCATTAGACCTGTCCTGTCAGCAGCAGTAGCATCCATCACCTTCGGCTTGGACTTGCATTAGATAAATCTCTTGCTCCATGAGGTAATTGGTCCAGGTATCATGGTATGTGTCATGTTTGATCATTATAACTTTCAGATATATGCATCAGATTCCTTACATTTCTGACAAATGCTTGGATCTTACACTAACCCACTTGACCATGGTTGGGGAAATTAACAGGGTGCCCTAGAAAGCTTGTATTCATAGGTTTTGGTTAACCACCAAGGGGGATTTTGATGAGCCATCATCCGCTCTCGTCATTATATCACTTTTACATCTTATCTCCCATCCATCTATCCCAATCCCCTAGTCTGGACATTAGGATGACCTATTTGTGGGGTTACATTTTATCCTGTGGGAAGAAGGGGCTAAAGGCCCAGGGGGTAAAAGCATATGGTAAAAGATAAAATCCATAGAAAGTAAAACCTAGAGATGCCTCGCCCAGGGATCCCCGAGAAGGCAATAAAAATCCTCTCAATAAGAAACAAGAGGGACTCTAAGAAAATGTACAAAACAAGACCTAGCCAAGAGGATGGGGGGTCTCATCATGAACCAACCCATTATGTTCATAGGTACCTAGCAGTATGACATTGCCATTATCTGGTTACCACACCAGGGCAGTGACCTTTGGTTGCATGGCCAAGGGAAAGGGGGTCTCATCACGAGACAACCTTATCATCTCTGTGAAAGTACTTGTGGGTAACACTGTCAGATCTGGTCACCATGCCAAGGCAGTGTCCTCTAGTTAGACCTTGAAATAAAAAGAAAGAAAAAGAAATAAAGAAAAGAAATAATAAAGGCAATAACGGGCTTGGAAAAAATTGCATCCATGATAGGTACAACTCACCTCCTACAAAGGCACCCACGGATAATATCACCCCTGTCTTCTACTGTGTCTAGACATCCTTTAACCACACCACTTCGTGTTACATGGCTTGGATGATATCCTTTGGGAACTTTCCTTTTCTTATGGATGCTGGCCCAATAGGGCACTTTGTCTTTTTCTTCAACTTTGTATAGTAGGTCTTTGTAATGTCTTTGAGCTATTAGATGATATGCTAGGGGTTTTATGCATGCATTTGATAAAATTAATGATGAAATATGATTGACATTGCTATGATCCCGAGGACTAATAATCCCATGGAGGGTGAAGTTTTTGATGTGCAGGACCATGCCCGACGAACAGGTACCAAGTGGACTGGTACACATGGGGAGATGATTAGTTCGGACCTCCATGGGGCTGAAGAGCCCATCAAATGGTTGCTGGGACCTCATCAGGGGCAGAGACAGGACAATGATTTGATGAACCTTTGCACGAGAGAAGAAGAAAGACATTTTCATCCAGAACACCTTGGCTGAGACCATCCCTAGGGGGTTGACCCACTGTAGGTGGAACGTGTCCCTCTGTCGACCTAGGATGTCCTCTAGAGATCCTTGACGTCACCTCCAGCATGTGGCAGCTTTACAGGGCAGTTTGGCATGTGTGGCATAGTTTGGAGGCCCAGAGAGGGCCAACGTTTGTCTTCTAGTGCTGAGATTTTCCCTAAAAAGAGCCAACGTCTCCCTCTAAAGAGATGGATGTCTTGCTTATTGCTCATTTAGGGTTTTATTTAGCAGTTAAATGTAAAACAATATGATTTTTAGTTATCAGCCTTATCGGCTATTTTAATGACCTAATTTTTAATTAAGGGTCATTAGATGATATAAATTAAGGATGTTTTCCCTCATTTTGAGAATAACACACTTCACTCACACAAGTTAGATCTGATTTTTGTGCCCTTCTTGGGTAAATTTGTTGTCTAAAGTGAGGCGCACTTGCTATTGGAAGGATATTTTTTGCATTTATGGCATTTCTCTCAAGGAAGGTTTACAACTAGGGTTTGCTTGTGCTTTTCTTCATGACATGTAAGTAAATTTTCTTGCAAAACTTCTTAAATGAATGGTTGTAGGTGTAATTTCTTGCATTTGCTTATTGTATTGCTGATTTAAAACCCTAGGTAATAAGCACACAAGTAGATCATTGTTACATGTCCCCTTAGAGAGAAATATTTTCAGCCATTGAAGAAAAGAGATAAAGCCTAGCCTTTGCTATACTTGTCTTGTTTATTCTGAGCTAGTGTTGAAGTTATAAGTTGAAAAAAGGAGACGTCCTAGGCCTAGGTTGCCTACACCTAGGGTTTTCACCTTCTAGGGTTAAAAAGCCTTGTCTTTGCAACACTTTCTCCCTTAGACTTATTCTTTAGGCTAGCCATTTTGCCAAGTTGATTTAGAGAAGGAGGAAAGAGCATGAGGCCTTTCTTAAGCAACACCAGAGTGAGCCTCTTTCCCCTAGGGTTTTGATTCTAGGGCCCTGCCTTTGCAGCACCATAGAAACCTACCTTCTAGTCTTTGAATCATCATCCTTTCAAAACCTTGTGCCCTTATCTTTTGACTCCATATACTTGGAGGCACTGATATTTGATCTCACACGTTGGAGTTTTAGTGTGCAAAACTACTTTCAAAACTTTAAATTTTCAAACCCTAACCAACAAACTAACTTATTTAGGCTGACGTCACAATTAGATATTTCATCTTGACGCAGCAAGAGTTGGATATAAGCAATTAATGATGATTTTAAGCATTTATTGAGTAAATTGTTGATTGGACATATTGTTGGCATAGTCATCCTTTTGGATATTGATGAATTGATGGTCTTTCATAAGCTAATTGACAAAACGTTGACTTCATTTTATATCTATTGCATTACTTATTGAATAATATCAGATAGTCATTGAAGTACTAATCCTTTGAGTTATAGCCTGCAAATATATATATTGTGTTGTTGTTGTCTTGTTCTCGACAGGTGTTTTCAATAAGGCATACACTTCATTTATTGGATGATTAGCTGGACTGTTTGACATTGGTGGTAACCTATGAGGAGGGAACTCTGAAACTTGACCTTATACTTTCTGCCTCTTCAAACCCCAGGTTACTGGGGATGTCTCCTCTGGGATAACCTCCCTAAACAGAAAGAACCTACCCATCAAGGTGACATTGGGTGGGCAAGGTTCCTGTTACGCTAGTTTGATCTTTATCCCTTAGCCTATGACCTAAACTACAAACTGTGCGATAACAGGCAAAAGAATGGGTAAACCCATGGGCCAACATCCCATACCCTTTACAAAATCCCAAAACCTAAAAATGGGTCGAGATCCCATGATCTTTGCTTCGTCTTGCGCTCCACCTTCGATAGCCTGTTGAAGTCCCAAAAATAGGTCAAACATGACCAAGAACCCTCAAAACTTGGTCAAGGGCCAACAAGCCCCCAACACTCACCTGTGACTCATCCCGAGTCACTCTAGTTTGGTTAGTTCTACTTCAAAATCCTTGAGCTTGGCTTGAGCTGCTTGGACTTGTTGTTGTGCTGCAGCCTCCTGTTCAACGAACTCTTGGATGACTGCATCATTGATAGGTCCCTCTAGGCACTGTTCAGTTGCATTGACAAACTGTTCCATTTCTGCTCCTCGACTTTCGACTTCTGTGAACAATTGGTAAGATTTATCTTGTACAGGTTGGAGCCTCTGATTTACTTCCATAACTCTACTCTGAATAGTGTGGATCTACTGCTGGGCAGTACGCTTCTCTTGCGATTGATTCATTCTTTCCGCAACTGACAGGGCCTTCAACTGCGCCTGTAGTGTCTCTGCATGTTTCTTTGCTTACTGGAGTTGCGACTCCAGTGCCTACAATTCTAGGTTCTTGGTGAGTTTCTCATATGTTTGGGCACTGTGATTAATCAGCTACTTGCATTCCATTGCAAGGGCCTTTAGTCTCTCAACTGCGCTTCGGGCAGTGGCTTCTCTTTGATCCCTTACATCTTGTGGAGTCTCGGGCACTGTGCGAAGCTCTAAGTCTGCTATGCATTACTGGAGATGTTGGATAGCTTCTGCAAGCTAGTCTACTTGGTTCGTGACTCAGTCCTCTGCCTTTATTTCTACAACTGTCACAGAGCAAAGTGCTCTGTTGACCGCTTCTTTCACTTCAAGTTGCTCTGCGAGCAACTGTTCTTTTCCTTGCTGTAACCGTTCTTTTTCTTCGTCGAAATTTTCTTGGAGAGAAATATTTTCCTGTTCTGTAATGTTGTGTTTCTCTATGAGTATGCCTTGCACTCTCTTCAAGGCCTAGGTGGCTTGTTCAGTTTCTTCTTGTGCTCGTCGAAGGGGATCTTTGACTGTATTAGCTAATCTATGGAGTTGGGATGGCTCATATCCCAACTCAAGTTCTCTCGATGGCAGGGGTGCAGTGGAGACTGCACGACTGGACTGAAGTGCTTGCTATATCCCTCAGAGCTCAGTCTCAATTCTATCATATATTTTCTTCTGCTTGGCTTCTTGTTTCTTAGCTATTTCCAATGAAGCATCGTTCAGGGCTGTTATGATGAAGTCAAAATCATCGAAGGTGAGCACAATCTAGATCTTGGTCATGGTGGCTTTCAGTTTCTTCTGGGAAGAAGGTTTCGGGGGAGAAGCCTTCCTCTTCTTCAAGGGGTCAGTCTCATCTCTAGGCAGTGTTACTTCACCTTTCTTTTGTTTATTTTCTATAACATTTATCTCTTTTCCATCACCCCCTCGCTCTGGTGATATGGAAGTAGTATTCACTTAGGCACTTCTTAAATATTGGACTTCTTCGGTCTTCCTTATCCTGCTGGGTCTGGGTTTATCATGCATAGTTTCCAGGCTGTCAAGGTCAGATAGCTCGACAAGGTCTGTTGAGATAAGGAGGTCCATTGACCAATCCTTCGTGATCTCCTCCAAGTCCTCTTCCATCAACTTGTAGTATAACTGAAGTTGTTTCTTATGTTCATCGTCTCGCACTATAATGTAAATGAAATGTCAATCTACGTTGAACTTCATCAAGGGTTGGAACCAGTGTAGAGTGTTTGGAGTCATGCGAGGCTCGTATTCTATGGTTTTCTTCAACTGAAGGTAATAGGTATGGAAAACAATGTTTGATTTCCACTATTTGTTCATATCACTCGAATACCAGAGTATAGCAAAATTCACAGCTAGTGGCTCAAATGGATCGATATCGGGGAAGGTCGCACCTTCCGACATCTCCCAGCCAATAAAGGTGATAAGGATAAAGAGCCAGCTAAAGTGAAATTCATAGCCTTGATCTTGTGCTTCACGAAAATCTAGCTCGAGTTGAATTACTAGGTACTTCGCCCAGTTCATCTGCAGGCCTTCCGCGCACTTCCCTGCAAGGTCAATGACAAATTCGTTGACTTGTGTAGGTCAATTATTCCTTACTAAATTTCCTGCAATTAACTGACAGGCGAGGTGCACTTTGCCATTCTAGATGGAGGCTACCTTGTAACCTTTTGTTCCCTTCTCAACATCACCATAGGTGTCCTTGATTTTCTGTGCTAGTGCGTGGTCCATGGATTTTCTGGGATAGAAATCTTGTGGATCAGGTCCTTACATAATAAGCCCTGTGATCCTATGGATCAATGTCAGATAAAATGTAATGCAGTGGTTTATCCATAAGTATCCACCATGGTAGCATGAAAGTAACAACTTGACACAAGCATTGACTTCCTGGTGTCTAACGAAGTGCGGGAGTTTCATGACATTCAACAAGGTGGATTATGCTAGGTTCATCATCCACAATTGGGGGATTATCTTTGAATTCTTCCCCTTTGTTCTGGTTAGGTACCTGTATGGGGTGAGAATATTATATGCTTTTCGGTCTTCGAGGTTGAAGTCACTGAACTTCAATGTTGCGATCTTGTCCTGGTCTGCTCGAACTGTGCGTATCCCCTTCGGGAGGTACGTAGTAACCAAGGTGTACTCAAAATATCTGGGTACGCTATCATGATTCACTGCGCTGGTCAGAGGTGGAATATAGGTGGTAAATATGGTTGGTATCATCTTTGCATTCGCTAGGTCATCCCTGTGCTTGGTTCTCTTTTCTTCTGAAGGCCAGGATGGTCTAGCTCCACGAGCAGTCGATGGAGAGGCTTTCACTCCTCTCATTGATGACGCTTGTACCCATATAGACATTACTCTTTTCGACATGACTCTCTCATTCCTTAGGTCGATGAGTAATTTTGTCACTGATTCTTCGACTACGTTAAGTTCTTCGGACATGTACGCTTGGGATTGGAAATCTCGGGTTCAAGAGAAACCAATTACTGCAGTGGAATAGATGGCAATAACGTAAAGATTACTGTGTAAAATCAACTTAGTTTGCGAGCTCAGATTCTCGGTTAGCAAAAGTGTTCTTGGTACATGGCACGATGGGATAAATAGGTAACTCAGTAATGGATCTCTTGCAATGGGTATGGATCCTTCATTAACTCTGTTCTGTCTGTTACGACGTGGTCCAACGGTCTGGTTGTGAACCATAAGTTCCTTTATACCCGTTCAAAGCATCTCTCTAACGATTATAGTGTACCCAATGGCTATATTTCTTTTCCACGGTGAAGTTCCATGTGTCACTATTCTGATATCCCGACGAAGTTCCAATTTTGCAAATTTTTCATTTGCGAAGTTCCCTCTGGGACCTTCTGTAAATTGTTGATCTTATCTCTTTTCTTACTTAGTTTTCTAGCCTTCTTTCTAGTGAGCTTTGTTTTGGTATTCCTTTTCCCATTTTGATTCTTATCTTTTTTTGGCATAGTCATTGTGTGTTGCTGAGATTCTTTCCTAGGATTCAAGGGTAATATTTCTTCTTTATCTGGGGTAGGTACTTCAATCTTCTGTGGGTCCTCTAATGTTAGTGCAACTTCGACATCTAGGTCTTTGGTGTTAAATAGCTTCGATCTGTTCTCATGTTCTCCAATCAAGTGTGCGATCCTTCTAGTCATGAAATCTTTTAACTCTTGCTTCTTCTTCTCCAAAACTTCTTCTTCTTCCTTCCTTTTGGTTTGATCTCTTTCAATCCAAGGTTTTCTTCTTCCTTCCTTAGGGTGTTGTTCTCAATAAATTTAACAATATCAAAATATTCCTCTGTCGAAGTACCATTGGCCTTCATAGATATCTGGGCAAGCTTTCCACATAGGGTTATCAGTTTTCCTCTGAATAATCCTATTCCTCCCAATGAAGGAATCAGATCAGGCTTCCCTAAAAGTTCCCAAGTTCTTTCTGTCATAATATTCACCTGTGTCTCTTCATACAAAACACAGTCAATGTCTGTTTCCTATTCTTACTTCTATGCATTCTTTGTCTTTGAAGATCTCTGATAATCTGACATGTCGGTGACCATTCAGGGTTTCTTTCATCTGTAGCAATACTTTCTTGGATTCTTCCTGGGGCTCTAGCATAATCTTAGTTTCTAGATCTCCCTTAGGATTTTCTTGTCTCATGCTCATTCCTTCAATATTAGCAATCATTCTAGGGAAATCCAATACTTTGTGGTCCATAGCTTTGCAACAAAGACATCTAGATTCTCTGCTAGGGAATTCCTTAGCAAGATGTCTCGGTCTTTTGCAGCTGTAACAGAGGGTTAATCCTCTCTTTCTTTTAAATGATCCCCATCCCTTCCTATACTGCGCGCTAAGATCATAGTAGCTAACCTGCAAAAAACTATTTCTAGGATCCTGCATCCATTCGTTAGTCCAAACATTATTTCTATGCATAGGTATAACATATCTTCCACTATTACTATCATATCTATTCATATCAAGCCTTGTTTCGTCTAGCAGTGCCCTAGTTTTTAATATAGGACATAATCTATCAAATGTACCTAGATCCATACTTTAGAAACAAAAATTTCCACTTATCTTACTTTTATAGAGCACAAAGCTTTCAGATGTAGAACTTTTCACTATTCTTACCTTTATCAGAGCACAAAGCTTATAGATCTTACCTCTTTTCTTCATGTCTAACCTCTTTTCTTGGCACAGAGCTCCATAGGTCAAGTAGAATGTTGCGCACTAGGGAAAAATATCTACACACAAATATTTCACAGTTTCAAGTCGAATCTTTGCACAAAGCTTCTTCTTCCTCAGTTCCCAACAATCACAATTTTAAGTCCCGAAAATAGAACCATTTGTTGGCATAGGGGCAGACCTAGGGTTAAACGCTACAACAACGCATCAACAAAACCCTAACTACTGGCCCTTTCGGCAACACCCGTGAAGCGGATGAAGTCTCACCCGAGGTAGAGGCAGGGGTGGTTGCAGGACTCCGGTGTATGCAACCTTAGTTCAGACACATATCTATGATTGTAATGCTTAATGGAGCACTTAGCACAAACAATTCATCAATATTTAACCAATATCTACTTGCAGATAAAATAGAGCATCGCATCACTTGTTCAGACCTAATACGTCTAATCACTTAGCATAAGAGATAGATTAGATCTAGCAGATTCAAGCACTAAGCACATTCACATAGGTCAGATCTAGCATCCATATTCATTATAATCTAAAAGCATAACTAGATCTATCAGAGAAATTAGAAAATAACACATAAACACATCAACACATTACACAAAGAAGAGCAACACAACATGTACGTGGTTCACCCCCACCCTGGGGCTACTTCCACCAACTCTTCTCTTTCTTTATTATCTTCGGTCAAGCTTCTTACATGCATAGAGCATCCAAATCCCACTCCATAGAGGACAGGATGCCTATGCACCTCGCTAGATCCTCCTTCCTTGCATTACAACACAAAGCCTTCCACAATCTGTTACAACTACTTGCACTTATCTCTGCAAGTATCTCACAATATGCACAAAGCATCTATGAATCATACTTGCACTTGACACAACATCACCTAGATGCACCTCTTTCCTTGCATCACCTAGACATTTATTTATACATTACAAAAGTGGGTCTAAGCATGGGTAAACCCATGGGATGACATCCCATACCCTTTACATAATCCCAAAACCCAAAAAGGACCCAAAAATGGGCCAAGATCCTATGATCTCTGCTTCATCTTGCGCTCCACCTTCGAAAGCCTGTCGAAGTCCCAAAAATAGGTCAAACATGACCAAGAACCCTAAAAAATTGGTCAAGGGCCAACAATATCTCCACACCAGGGGTTCAGAGATCAAATTAGAAAAATATCTCCGTTAATAGGTGACTCTTCGGGCATAATGTCACTAGACTCGACCAAAAGTTTCAAAATTAGTTCGGCAAAGACCAATTAATTTTTAGATTTCCTAGAGACAAAATCCAAGTCAAAATCCTGTAGGATAACTATCCATCTACTAACATTTCTGCCAATGACTTGTCATGTTAACACACATTAGAAATGGTTGACGACGACGATGACGATAGTCTTGTGAAGCAATATATAGTGATGGAACCATTCGATAGCGTGGACAACTGCTAAAGCGATTTTATCAAAATGAGAGTAGTTGAGTTCTGGTCCAACTAGGCCTTGCCTAATATAATAGATAGTGTGATCCTTGAGCAAGTCATCCTCCTGGACCAATACCATGCCGATGGTCGACTCCGTAGCATCCAAATACAACAAGAAATATTTGTTATAATCAGGAGGCCAGAGCAGAGGGGCATACGTCAGGGTACATTTCAATGCTTCAAAAGAGCACTGAGCAACTTCATCCCAACAAAATGGGACCCCTTTTTTCAAAATATGCATGAACCCTTTAGTGATCTCGACATAATTACCGACAACATGCCAAAGAAAATTCACTTTCTCCTGTAAGCTCTAAAGTTGGGGTATTGCGCACGGGGGAGGAAATTGAACTATCACCTCAACCTTGAGAGTATTGACCATGATCCCTGTTGTTCACATGATGAAACATAATAAACGACCTGATGTCACACAAAAACTGCACTTTTTAGGATTCAAATGAATCTGATAGTAGCGACATCGCTCATAGATTAGTCGTAGGTGGGCGGGATGATCAGATATCTTGCGAGAACGTGATGCTAGATCATCAAGGTATGCCTCAGATATGTGTTTGAGGTCATGAAAAGAGAATGACATGGCACAATGAAAGGTGGCTCCAACATTATTTAGGACAAAAGGCATCTTTCGATACGTTAAGGTACCCCAAGGAAAAATAAAAGATGTTTTATGTTGGTCCTCGGATTTGATTTGAATCTGATTATATTCCAAAAGATCATCCATGAAAGAAAAGAATTTCCAACCTGCACCCTCATTGAAAATCTAATCGATAAAAGGGGTTGGAAAATTGTCTTTCGGGAAATCCTTGTTCAAAATCGTGGAAATCCATACAAACATTAATTGTGACATGTTTCTTGTTGACAAGAACCGGGTTCCGTCAATTGTACGGGGTAGATGAAACCAACCTTGAGAAGTTTCTCTAC
Organism: Picea mariana; assembly: GCA_032191745.1. Classification (NCBI taxonomy): domain Eukaryota; kingdom Viridiplantae; phylum Streptophyta; class Pinopsida; order Pinales; family Pinaceae; genus Picea; species Picea mariana. Next base: position 193,918 of record JASDQU010100882.1, read on the forward strand.
TTCTTCCTTGATCACTCCTGCTTTTTGAGGATTGACCGGATGAAGCTTATGGCAGACCGATTTGACATCAGGATAAGTCGTGATTTTGTATGACCAGGAAAAAACATCGCATAACTCCTTGAATAACTCGGTGTAAATTTGAATCTCTTTGGGGGAGCAATTTTCTCCGACGAAAATATTCTCCACGACGCCAGGGGTTTTGGAGATATCAATAGGAATCATTGTAGAACTTCTTTCCATGTTACCCTCAGCGTAAACTCTGTGCATAGCCAGAGGATTGATAAGACAAGGGATATCTCCATTCACAGTAAAAAAAAAAATATCCTTCCTCTATTCTCCTAATCTTGGGAAGAAAATAGGATATATGATGCAGATCATCCCAAGGTCCGTCGGGACCAGTCATTGCCTCTATAATCACCTTGTATGAGGGAAATACCAAGTGTAAAGGATCTTGAGTGAGAATAGAATCCTGAGCCCAAATAGGCTTGAGAATTGGATACAACTCCTGTGAGGGAGGTAGATCAGGGTTGGCTAAGGCTTGCTGGACAATGTTGTATGCAACCTCAGCCACAGATAAGGGCATGGCCATGCCAAGGTTCCCTATCCCCTCCATTGAAGCCGATGGGGAGGTAAAGTCCATGGGTCATGAAAATATCCCATTTTAAAAGACAACACTTGAAAGATTGCAACCCTCAGCTAGTCGGAAAAACCGATATAAATGACGAAAAAAAACCGACACCTAATTTGATAGTGCCATGCTATAGGTTATCAATCATCGAGACCATGGAAGCCCCCGATCAAGGGTCAGGACAAGAGAAATAAAACTAGTCAATGGTTATAATTCGACTCTCGTGCAGAAAGCACAAGACCCGAAAAACCATGGCAACCATCGCATGCATTGCATAATTCCAACTCCATCCTAACAAAATATTGTATTTGAGAAGAACATTGACTACTTAATCTTCGTCGCACATAGGTTTACCTCCTAACTGCACGGGGAAAGAAGGAATTATGTTGTGTGGTCTAAATGACCGAACGTCAAAATCCATAAGCAATGTAGACAACGAAGACAACTAAGGCTGGCCAATGGCCTTCCAACATGCCAAAGACATCATGCAAGTTAAGGCGCCCTCATCAACCACCGTATGAAAATTTTTCCATGTCAAATATTTCTTGGTGTATGTCACTACTACCTGAAATGCGATGTGGTGAGGAAGATGAGGTTTTAGGTTGGTTGGATAAAAAACTATCTCTGTTGGGTTACTAGTATATGGTGCTCCCAAGGTAGAAAACATAACTTTTATTTGTGAGTGGAAATTCTAGAGGACCTCCAGAAAAGACATCGCATAAGGGGTCTATGCCAGATCCTCCACGATAGAGTAGTTCTTAGCAACCCTCGTGTTTGGGTTATGGGAAGCCTTCTTAAACACACCTTTAGGGATGTGATTCATTTTTTCTCCCACTTCCTTCTCAATTTGGAGAGGAGTCAATGGGTTAGTGGCCTCCTTTCCCTTCTCGATAGATTCCAGTGTTTCTTAGTCATGAGTCTTGGTCAATAAATGAGCATCGTCATTCATCATGTAAATGTTCATGGCCAGGTTGTTAGTAGTATGCATGGGGGGTCCCTGACTGCCCCCTGCCGCGCTTGTGGATGCAGAAGCCTGAGCCATATTTTTCCCTTGTGGAAAAGGGTTTGTCAACAAAGCATGATGTTGATGTGCTAGTGTATTCTGGGCTTATGCAAACTGAGGGAATAGGTGAGTTGGGTGGTCTTCTATACAAATATTACATGCATACTTTGACTTCTTCTTCTCAGTTTTCCCCCCACTAACATTGTTAGCAACCTTTTTATCCCATTTACCCTTCTTGTTTCTCTATTTCTTATTTCCCTCAGTCTGCTAGTTGGCCTTGGGATTCATCGATTGCACACTGTGTAATCTGACATCTGGGTAGTGGGGGAAAATGAACTAGGAGTCTATCTCACCATAGTCTGTTGTATCGACAATTGTTGCAACTTATTCGACAACAGGTCCATGGAATTTCTTTGTGTTGAGACCACTATGCCATCAGTGTGGGGTTCAAAATTTTGTTTGGCCTTATCAAGAGTAGACCGTGGCGTGTCGGGTAAGATCTCGTAAAGCATGCCAGACTGAGAGTAAATTAGTTCTAGCTACTGGGTGTTGTTGGGAAAAACACCCTACAGACTAGCAAGTTAGGGTAAGACTTTGAATGCATATTTGATCAAATAGAAACTACTTTTTTATCTACATCCCAAGATTTAAACCCCTCTTTCTCAGTAAATGCATGGAAAAGGACCACCTACGTTATTACCGGCGTTTGATGTAGATCCTTCGTTGTGCTTGATTACTTGTTTGCGCTGCTCCTGCCAAAGATGACCTGCACTTAAGACAAACAAAAACTATGCATGCATGCTACTTCTATACTCAAGGGTTAGAAATCAAACATAAATCAATCAAAATATAGACAATTCATGAATTGGGATGGGAAAAGCATTCTTTTTATTATGTAAAGTGAATCAACTTACAAAAGCTAAGACCAGCCACCACTCCTTGAACCTGATCCTGGGCTCCTCTTCTTTTGTCCTTCAACTACTTTCCGTTAAATCTCCTTTGGCATGAGGAAAGGCTAAAGGGTTGGGACAATGAAATACGTAAATGGGCAGAGTTTCTTTGCTATATTTTTTCCTCTTCCAAATGATACCCCTACCCCTTCTTTTATAGGATATAAGGAGCTAGGGTTTTGGATGAACCCTCGCCCATGCATCGCCAGGAGTTTCAGTTAATTGACCCATAGCTTTTTGTTCCATCGACAACTTTCCTTTTTTCATGCTTTGGTAGGTACACGCAGGCTATTTTGAGTCAGCCAACGTGTACATGCGTGCAGTAATGGGTTAGGGCGCGTGGGCCTTTACACAAGAGGATTTTCAAAGAGTTTTTCATCAGATTTTTGGCAAAGAAGGGATATGAGTTGGCCTGATGTCAGGTAAGCATGTGTGGTGCAATTTAGGGTTATAACACTGGGCTCTCATAATATCCTCCTCCTCTGAAAACACCTCGGATGTGGCTATGTCTTTGGACACACAAGGAACCAAATACTTCAAGAACCACTCAAGAAATAAATTAGGAGAGACCTTGACCTTAATCAATCTCTTTCTTCGCCGCCATTATCGGATATGATCGGAGATGTGGTCAACCTTGGTTTTCCTGAAGTTGTCCAACAATTCGGTGTCGGCATCGTATCTCATTGGTAACTAAAAATGGTTCAATAAAACCATCTCCATGTCATTAAAGTAAGAGTACCTCGATCCATTGATCTTGATATACCACTTCGCAACACCCCCTATAAGAGTTCTTTGAAAAAGGCGCAACTGAAAGGAGTCATCTTTCAATGAGTTTGATGAGCACCATAAGTGAAAGGTAGTCATATGATCACCTGGATCTTTGCCAGGATTTCCCTCAAATTTTGGAATATCCAAAGGAAACTTAGTTGGCATGTGGGGCCAACACGGATCATGACATAGAGGTTCATTCAGTAATATTGACAAGTCTGGAAAATGCTGGGTTACTAGAAAGGGTATTTTTGGTTGTGGATTATTTATAGGAAAAGAGGGCCCTGGATTTTGACTGGCACTAGGTTGCCAAGAAAAGTTGGACTGTTGGCTAGGGTTTTGGTAGAAATTGTGTCTTTGACCAACAAAGGGAAATTGTGTCTGTTTAGGCGTCATCAACTGACTCTTGAAATTGGAAGACATAGCTTGCGCAGGGATTTCTCCTTGTGTTGTGTTCCAAGGACCTTGGTTGGGGATAGCCCCAACCAATCCACYTGGCATAGGTACTGAACCTTGCCTGGGGTTCCATTGAGTATGGAAGGGGTTTTCCCTGACCGAAATCCCTTGCAAGGGAAACAATCCCTGCTAAGGATTCCAAAGACCCTGTGTGGATTATAATCTAGTCGTCTTTCCCTGTGAAGGAATGATACCTTGTACCAGGTTATGTTTACTAAAGCTGGGGTTTCCCCAAGTTGGGAAAGCATCCAAAGAAAAATATTTATTCCCAAATGCACCAAACAAAGAGAACTTCATAGATCCCATCGACGTTGTATAAGACGAAGGTCCTAAGCCACATCCATCAAAAAATTTATAATTAGCATTAGACCTGATTGGATACTGAAAAGCACCATCGAGCGAAGGGGACAAATGAGGTATATGACCCCCACCATAAGGAATAAAATTAAAAGGGGAAGTAGTGACCAGGGTTGAACCTTGCAAGGGAGAATTAGAGATCCCTTCCCCCAAACCCATGGTCTGTAAAGTAGAGTAATTAAGAACTGAATTTGTATCAAATCCAGATATCCCATATGAGAAAGGAGCACCCATCACATTCAGAGTGAACAAAATAGTGGTCGAAGTGGGTTAAAAGTATCAAACCATTACTCGAAGTCATGGGTGTTGGGACAACTGAGGTCCTAACTGGCGAAGGTGGGGGAGGAGGTACAATACCCTGTCCAGTAGTAGCCGTAACGGGAGTAGGGGGAATCCTGGATTAAGTAGCAACATTCGATTCCATTGTCGCTCACCAAACAAAATGGCGCTTAGAATATGTCACCTCGGGAGGGACAATCTAAATTAAAATTGACGCTGACACGTCAATGATCAAAGGATTTGTCGGCATGAAACCTTCAATATCGAGGTCGGAAACGATGGATTCCTTTGGTGCCAGAAAGTATCCTCTCGGAGAAGGCTTGGGCATAGTTTCTTGTGGCCCAGTTGCTTCAAATGATTCTTATTGATCAAGTATTTTCCTCAATGGTGGCAGAGGTGGCTCCAGATTAAGCGATGAAAGACCTTGAAGCCTTCATGATTGACAGAGATATTGATCTTCCACTTTGTGAAATGATCAACCGACACAGTAACGCTTGACTAGCATGGAACACAAAGCACTCACTAAAAGTTTCTTAGAGATAAATCAAGCAGTCAACTAACTAGTGGGAAGGATGGTTACGCCAATCGACACTAGAGAAACTAACCGATGTAAGTGAAACTCAAACATAGAAGCACCCTCCCGGTATACTCTTCGAAGCATGATCTAGAATCTTCCCTAGGTACCATGGTATACCCCTGCAATCACCTATGTAAGTCTATAAAATATGGGAAACTAGGTTTCCAACTCACAGTCAGTCACTAGGCAGGTACAGTCGACATTTGGGCAGATCGTAATGAGCAGGATAACAAGTCTGAAGCCCTTCAAGGGTGCCAAAATCAATTGGTCCGAAAGACAATTGAGGATATTGAACAAATTCGAGGTCCACAAAGCTCCATAGGAAAATGCGATCAATATTATTCCTGAGAAAGACCCTCAAAATACAATCCCCACTACGTTTAATCCGACTTTGGAGGGGTTCTCTCCTCTTCCTTTCCTCATGCAACCTTGTGTTTATCCCCTGTGTTAGAGGGGGGTCCCGACTAACTCTTACGACGCTATACTTAAGACACTCCTTATCTCAAAATCCAATGTTTGTTTTAAAATGGCCTTGAAGAGTTTCCTCTTCACACCTAATTCAAGTCCCTAAAACTATAAACTAGTCGGTGAACCCTACAAACAAAAAGTATAATATTTTTTAAATTAAGTGTTAATTGTAAGGCTTGATTTACACAAAGGATGTGTTCATGCAAATAATGGTGTTTTTAAAGAGATGAATAAGGAAGAGAACTTGAAAGCATTTGAAAGCATAAAGGTACTTCAAACTTAAAGCAAAGCTTGTAAAACTCTTTGTAAAATTCAACTTTTCTAATCAATGTTTCAAGATCTTGTAATTAAAAGTTTCCTAAAAGTGATTTTGTTTGGATAAGAAAAATTACTTGTATTTCATGAAATCAAAAAGAAATTTGAAACGAAGACTCTTTTCTTCTGCAAATAAACAACCTAGACTACTTTACCAAACTAAATGCAAGAAATAAGTTATTTTTTGATTTTTCGAACTGCTTTAACAAGAAAAACTAAAGTAATTTTTTTTTTGTTTTTCAAAGAAAGAAATAGGAAAAAAGATAAAATGAAAACCAAGATTGATAGATACCCTAAGCCAACTGTGTAAATGCAGGGATTCAAACAAGAAACCAAAAAGAGGATCTAAAACTTGAAAGTTCAGTCTAAACCTTTAGGGAAAAAAAAGAAAACTAAGGAACAAGTTAACCAAAACTTTAACCCATGCTATGGCCAAAGACAGAGACTCTGACAGGTTCAAGAAAGTCCTGAGAAGCCTAAAATTCTACTAGAAAAGAGAGAGACCTCTCTTTGTTAAAAAACACTTTTAATACATAGAGATGTGAGTTATTGCATCAACAATATACGCATGCACATGATATGTCTATTGTGCAGAGTGCATATGTACGTGGGCTAACCCAAAGCAAGGCGCATACACCTCTGAGACTTTTCAAAAATAAAAAGACTAGGCAGACTGATAGGGAAAGGAAAACTGGAAGGTGCCGTGGAGGTGACCAAAGACCCTTAAGAGACTCAAAAAACTTTACTAAAACTCAAAAGGCAATCAAGAACCCAATTAAAAACCCAAAAATCTCCCTCTAAATCCCTAGAGAGACTCTCTAGTGGAGTCGCCAATTATGCTAGCAGGAAAACCCCCCTATAACTATACCAGGGTTCTAAGTATGGACAGAACAATGAATCCTTAAAGGTAAATCTAATTCCTACACTAACCCAAACATTCCAGACAGATGAATAAAAAATAATAGAAGAGTAAGTTAGAAGCAATACCTTTTATCCAAACATTTGATGATGACCTCCTCGAGCTTCATTGCTTCCTTAGATGTTGGTCTCCTCCCAAAGATGACCTGCATAAATGCTTAGTCAAACAAGGCTACACAAACTCTATTTCTATTCATCAATTAGGGTTAGATATCATTGTTGTCCCTCGACCAAGTTTTGAGGAAACATTGGTCGTGTTTGACCACTTTTGGGACTTCGACAGGCTGGTTGAAGATGGAGCGCCTAGGCGAAGATGAGATAGCGTGATCTCACTTATTTTGTGGGCTTGTGGACCCAACAAAGGGGTTTTACTAAGGTTTATGTAACAATTTATGGGATGTTGGCCCATGGGTTTACCCATGTTTAGGCCTTTTGTAAATGTATAAATAAGTAGCTAAGCGATGTAAAGATAGTTACCGATTGGCTTAGTGCATGACTAGTTGGCTTTGTGCAAGAGTATGTTGAGACTTGCAGAGCTAAGTAAAAAAAATTTGTAAGTTTCTTTGTACATAGACGTTGTATGTAAGGATCTGTGCCTCAACTAGATTTTGGTAAGGAGGATCTGGTGCACAGCGCGCATAGCTCCTATCCTCTGTGGAGTTTGGCTTTGTGGCTTTGTGCACAAGAGAAGATGAATGTAAGAAGATTGAAGACTAATAAAGAAGAAGAAGAAGTTGGTGGATGTAGCCCCACATTGGGGTGAACCACATATATCCTGTGTTTGATGTTCTTTGTGTGATGTTGTTGGTGTTGTCTATGTTGTTTATCTATTAGTGCATTGATATTTATATATGTTAGATAGATATATGGATTCTTAGTGCTCTATTGATGGTGAATGAATGCTAGATCTGAGCTAATGCTATGTGTTAAGTAGTTGAAAGTACTTGATCTTTATTATTACTGCACTAATCTGTAATAAGGGTTTAGTCTGCAATGTGAATGAGACTCATTAACTAATGCATATTGTTGGCTAAGTGCTCTGCTAAGTGTTGTAATCACATATCTATGTCCCATCTTGGTCGTAGACACCTGAATGTCGAGAGAAGATAGTGCGTTAGAGAATTCTGTGGAGGATATTCTCGTGGAGCTCATGGCCGAGAAAGTTATGTCTGTAGGAATACAAGCTTCGTCGACTGGGGGATTGCAAGCATCCCCTTCAACTGCACGTCGTTCTAGCCAAACCGCGACTGAGAAGCAAAGAAAGCACTGCGACGATCTGGCTAACGTGAAGCAGATCCTGCCATTCTTACCTAAATACATCCCACCTTTGGCAGTCGTGGTTAGATGTGACAACATCCCATGAGATTTCAAGTACATGTTGATCACTTCATACATCCCGAAGGCGATACACGTAGTTGAATCTCAGTTAGGACAGATCCTAGCTCTGAAGAACAACGATTACAACCTTGGCGACAAAAATAACTATGATATGCTCACGTCACATAGATACCTGATGAAGACGACTGGGAAGAATCCACACATAGTCTCTCAGCCATGGATAAAGGATCTCGCTCAGTCCATGATATTGAATGTAATGAATATTCCTCACTTTGGCCGACATCAGGAGGTTAATGCTTGCATTAAACGCCTCTTGTTGTGCTATCACAGAGGATATATGTGGCTTGATAGGTGCGTTACTATGGATTTGGTGTTGATCCACTTGATTACAGTGCTAAGCATGCAGGGACCGGACCCACAATAGTTCTACCCAAGGAAGACTTTAGATCACTCCCTAGCACAATGCATAAAGGAATATTATGGCGATGTAGAAAAGGGAAAGCAAGGCTACAAGGTAGCCTCCATCCAGGATGGTGCAATGTGCCTCTCTTGCCAACTTATAGCTGGTAATCTCATTAGAAAGTACCTTCCAAAATAGGTCACTAGGTTCGTAGTAGGCCTTGCAGGGAAGTGCGTAGAAGGAATGCAAATGAACTGGGTGAGTTACCTCGTCAATGAGTTGGATAAGGATTGTCATGAAGTGTAGGATCAGGGGTATGAATTTCATTTCAGCTGGTTACTGGTACTAATCGCATTTGTCTCTTGGAAGATGCCAGAAGGAGCGACATTTCTAGAATTTGAGCCATCAGAGTCGTTGGCCGCAAGGTTCTCCACCTTGTGATACACAAATGATATGGCAAAGCAATGGCAATCGAACACGGTGTTCCATACCTACTACCAGCAGCTGAAGCATGCTATTGAGGAATTTCCTTGCATGACACCAAACACCTTGCATCAGTATAGACCGTTAGTGAAGTTTTGGGTACACCAACACTTTATCTATATCACTGCGTGAAGGGATGAAAGCAAGGAGGAGTTACAATCCTACTATAAGCTGACCTACGAAGACATGGAAGAGATCACCAAAGAATGGCTGACGAAATTCCTTGTACCTGTTGAAGATGTAGATCTCTTTGACACGAACATCATATAAAGCCCCTTGGTCACCCGTGTCGAGCATGTTGGACAGAGAAGCACAAATAAAAAGAAGAAAAATATAGAATTCCAGAGCATATAGATCGATGAAGAGGACATTGCCTCTGAGGAAGATGGAACTGACTTGCCAGGAGGAGGAGGAGGAGAAGACCAAGGTAATGGACAAGGAGAACAGGACGATGCATAAATGCAAAGAGAAGGTGGAGCTACACTGCCTTAGGATCCCCTTATTGGAATAGAGGCCTCGTAGAAAAGGAAGGCTTCTCCAGAGAAGCCTTCGGCAAGAAAGAATACCCATACCAATAAACTCGAGTCGAAGAATGTGCTTATAGAGGATGATGTCGGTCTAATAATCACATAAGTAGAGAATGATTCAGAGGATATCTTGCAAAGACATGGAGTGAAACAAGAGACATTGTATGAATGAATCGAGAAAGACCTAAAATACCTACAACAAGCTACCCATTCAAGTTGTGCAGTATCCACTGTGCCTTCTTCATCGAAGATTGCAGAATTGGGGGATGAACCTACCTAACTATGAATATTAGCAGATGCAACAGAGGCTTGAATTCATCGAGTCCAAGAAGATAAGGAGACGGCTACAGAAGCCTTGAAGCAAGAAAAGGAGGAGGTCTTAGAGAAACTACAAGTTGCGTAGTCTTGTGTAACCGCCTGCGAGAAGGAGAAAGATGAAATTCAGGCGATGTTCGAGGAGGAAAAAGCAATGATGCAGAAAGAAAAATACTAGCTACTCGTAGAGAATAGTGCGATTAAAGAAGTAGTGACTACAACACTTCACTCTGTGCCAGGCCTGGCACAGGAGGCACTAGATTCAGTCGAGATACAAGTGGGGAATATTGTTGAGGCCATTCAGCAGCTTCAAGCAAAAATAATAGAGTTAGAGCTCCAAGTAGTGCTGAGCACTCCACAAGAAGTGCGCAATCAGAGGGAGGAAGCTTCTAGGAACATAGTTGGAAGGATCAAGGTACTCGCCTTAGAGTGTAAGCAGATGAGTGATCATAGTGCGCATACCTATGAATGCCTCGCATAAGATCCAAAGATGAGGAAACTCAAGCATAGCTATAGGAGGTGAAACAATAGACCTCCACCGTCCATGCATAGATGAAGCTGCTCACTGTAGTCGAGAGGATGAAAAGATCACAGGAAAAATGTATAGTCCAACAACAGATTACTTCCATTCAGGGAAGAATCATGGAATTTACATAGAGGCTACATTCGATGCAGGATGAAGCCTGCATGATTTTTGAAGATATTGAAGGACAAGGCTTGCAGCTAGACCAAGTGGTTGCGATAGTGGAACAACACCTGGAAGGGCCTATCACAAAACAAGTGATTTAGAAGTTTTTCGAGCAGGAAGCTTTGGTGAAGCAGCAATTCGAGGAAGCTCAAGTTAATCTTGAGGCCTTCGAAGCAGTGTTTCCCAGATCTGAGTGACTCGGGTTGAGTCACAGGTGAGTGTTGGGGCTCTGTTGTCCCTTGACCAAGTTTTGAGGAAACATTGATCGTGTTTGACCACTTTTGGGACTTTGACAAGATGGTCGAAGATGGAACGCCCAGGAGAAGATGAGATCATGGGATCTCACTTATTCTATAGGATTATGGACCCAACAAAGGGGTTTTACAAGGGTTTATGTAATGGGTTATGGGATGTTGGCCCATGGGTTTACCCATGTTTAGGCCTTTTGTAAATGTATAAATAAGTAGCTAAGCAATGTAAAGATAATTACCGATTGGATTAGTGCATGACTATTTGACTTTGTGCAAGAGTATGTTGAGACTTGTGGAGCTAGGTGCAAGTGGTTTGTAAGTTGCTTTGTGCATAGACGTTGTATGTAAGGCTCTGTGCCTCAACTGGATTTTGGGAAGGAGGTTCTGGTGTGCAGTGTGCATATCTCCTATCCTCTATGGAGTTTGGCTCTATGGCTTTGTGCACAGGAGCAGATGAATGTAATAAGATTGAAGACTAATAAAGAAGAAGAAGAAGTTAGTGGACATAGCCCCACACTGGGGTGAACCACGTATATCCTGTGTTTGATGTGCTTTGTGCAATGTTGTTGGTGTTGTCTATGTTGTTTATCTGTTAGTGCATTGATCTTTATATATGTTAGATAGATATATGGATGCTTAGTGCTCTATTGATGGTGAATGAATGCTAGATCTAAGCTAATGCTATGTGCTAAGTAGTTGAAAGTACTTGATATTTATTGTTACTACGATGATATGTAATAAGGGTTTAGTCTGCGATGTGAATGAGACTCATGAACTAATGCATATTGTTGGCTAAGTGCTCTATTAAGTGTTGTAATCACGGATCTGTGTCCAAGATTGGTTGTATACACCTGAGTCATGCAACCCCCCCTACCTCTACCTTGGGTGAGACTTCATCTACTTCGCAAGTGTTGTCGAAAGGGTAGGTAGTTAGGGTTTTGTTGGTGTGTTGTTGAGGTGTTGAACCCTAGGTATCCTACTGTGCCAATAGTGGAACAATGCTTGGAAGGGCCTGTCACATAATAAGTGATTCAGGAGTTCACCGAGAAGGAAGCTTTGGTGAAGCAGCAATTCGAGGCATCGCAAGGCCTTTGAAGCAGTGTTTCCTAGATCTGAGTGATTTAGGACGAGTCACATGTGAGTGTTGGGGGCTTGTTGGCCCTTGACCAATTTTTGAGGAAACATTGGTCATTTTTGACCACTTTTGGGACTTCAATAGGCTGGTCGAAGATGGAGTGCACATGTGGAGCTAAGATCATGAGATATCACTTATTTTGAGGGCTTGTGGACCCAACAAAGGGGTTTTACTAGGGTTTATATAACGGGTTATGGGATGTCGACCCATGGGTTTACCCATGTTTAGGCCTTTCGTAAATGTATAAATAAGTAGCTAAGTGATGAAAAGATAGTGACTGATTGGCTTAGTGCATGACTAGTTGGCTTTGTGCAAGAGTATGTAAGACTTGCGGAGCTAAGTGCAAGTGTTTTGTAAGTTTCTTTGTGCACAGATGTTGTATATGTGGCTTTGTGCCTCGACTGGATTTTGGGAAGGAGGATCTGTTACGTAGCGCACATATCTCCTGTCCTCTGTAGAGTCTGGCTCTATGGATTTGTGCACATGCGTAGATGAATGTAAGAAGTTTGAAGACTAATAAAGAAGAATAAGTCATTGGTGGACGTAGACCCACACTGGGGTGAACCACGTATATCATGTGTTTGATGTGCTTTGTGCAATGTTGTTGGTGTTTTCTATGCCATTTATCTGTTAGTGCATTGATATTTATATATGTTAGATAGATATATGGATTCTTAGTGCTCTATTGATGGTAAATGAATGCTAGATCTGAGCCAATGCTATGTGCTAAGTAGTTGAAAGTACTTGATCTTTGTTTTTACTGCGTTGATTTGTAATAAGGGTTTAGTTTGCAATGTGAGTGAGACTCATGAACTGATGCATATTGTTGGCTAAGTGCTCTGCTAAGTGTTGTAATCACAGATCTGTGTCCCAGATTGGTTGTAGACACCTGTGTCCTACAACCCCCCCTACCTCTACCTCAGGTGAGACTTCATCTGCTTCGCAGGTGTTGCCGAAAGGGTCGATAGTTAGGGTTTTGTTGGTGCACTTTTGAAGCATTGAACCTTGGGTCTGCCCCTGTGCCAACAATCATTCATTATGCATAGAACAAATAAAATACATAAATATATCATTTGGGATAGGGAAACAAATTCTTTTATTCAATACTTAAATATTGGAAATTACAACCTTTGTAGGTCGACGCTCCACGAACCTGGTATGGGATCCTCTTGATAATGCTCCAAGTGCACTTTCCAAATACCTTCTCTCACAATATGTTGATCACTCCAATGGAAGGGAAGGGATTGTATAGGATAAAAGGGATAGAGAGGGAAAGCTGAGGCAAGAACTCAGAAAAGGTTGCAAATACTTGGGCAAGGAGGGAAAGTGAATTTGGGAAGAGTTTCACCGTTCTAATGCTTGATTATGGAATGAGACCCCGAGACCTAATTTTATATGACAAAAAGATAGTTATTCAGTTGGGGAATGGGCTATAGTAGGTGAATTGGTTGGGAAACCTCCAATAGCCTGTAAATTCCATCGAATTCCTTGCAATTTTTTAATTTTTGCAACTTTTGGAGGTACATGTGGGTTGTTTAGTGTGCAACTAGCACATGTACGTGGGTTTTATAACATGCATCAAGCATATGTACATGGGAAGTAGTGAAGTAGGGTGTGTACATGCTCTAAAAAATGGTTTTTTAAATAGAGTTTCTCAGCAGTGATTTGGCAAATTATGTAGGTAGGAAGGCCAATGCCATGTATGCATGAGTAGGGATTTTTAGGGCTATAACACTAGGGTGAGTTGAAGCTCACTGAGGATTGGTGTCCTCATTATCTATGACAGGTTGGTGCCTGAGAGGATTGGTGTCCTCATTATCTACGATAGGTTGGTGCCTGAGAGTATTGGGTTCCTCATTATCTATGATGGGTAGGTTCCTGTCAAGCTAAAAAATTATAAATTGTAAGTTGGTTCTTGCAAAAGAACATAAACAAATATGTTTTGTGGTTTTCTCCCACATTGGGTTTCCACGTAAAATCATAGTGTACTATGTTTTCTAGGTTGTGTTGATTTCTGCATGCATTAGTGATTAAGTAAGCACTTCTAAATAAATTTAATCATTGAAAGGAAATAAATTAGTGAAAATTGATACAATATTGATTCACCCCCCCCTCTCAGTATTGTTGTGAGTTTCAACATTGACTTGATACTTATGTTAAGAGTGCCAAGAAATAGAGGGATGGATCATGAAGGACTATGATCCAAGGATATCTCAGATAGGCGAAGAAGGAGTTTCATATAGAGATCAAATCATTGAGAAGAGAAAACAGAGGCTACCACAAGTGGGTTTCAGTTGAGTGAATCCACAAGGAAACATTTCATCGTATGGAGTTTTTCATATAGGATTTTTGTATGTGTACATGGGTGGTAGTGGAGACATGCGAGTATATGTTGGCTCACATAAGGAAATACATGTACATATAAAAAAATGTTGCATATATGGGTTGTACAATAGATCAAACTTTTTCAGTTTTGTATGCAGTTGTATTTCGCTCAGTGGACCATTATCCCTATTATGGGAACCCTAACTTTAGCATAATAAAATCATTTTCAGCACTGGTTTCCCCTCCGAGGTTTTTCCAGGGTTATCTACCCAAAAATATTGGTGTTTATGTGTGCGTGATATGGTTTCCATTTTTTTCTTCCTCTAGATTGTTAAGCCCTAATATTGTCTCATTACCCATTAATTGGGGCATATTATATTAGTAATGTTATTTTATTTATGTTGGCTTTAGGCCATTAGTTGTAATTATACCTCCTAGTCTCCTATATATACCAAGGAGACATTTTCATATTGAATCATCTTGTACTTGAACATTTAAGTGAGGTAAAAGGAGGTTTCCCCTTTGAAGAGGCTTATTATCTAAAATTATCTCTTTTTCAAGGCATTGAGTACTTTTTCTGAGGTTTTTCTATGCTATATTGATATTTGGTTCTTAACATATGGTATCAGAGCTCAAGGTCTTGGGGTTTCGTTGCTATATCTGAGACACCTTGGATTTTTCACTATAACTTTTTTTCTACAATGTTTCAAAAGGAACGTCTTGGAGGACATTTAGTATATGGGGCAAGGTACGTTGGGTTCGAAATTCAGCTCCTGAGGCCTTATACTTTTGGAGATACAGCCTGTACAAGATAGGGTTCTAGAATCATCCTGAACTGCGTCATTGCGGAATTTTTGCTATAAAAACTTCTCTGTAATGTTTTAGACGCTGAAATTCGGAGTCTATTTATAGAAATTACTAAAGTATCTGTGGAAAAAATTTCATCTTTTGGGTCATCTTAAATTTGTAGATACACCTTGTGTAAGATAGGGTATCTGATTATTCCTATTGACTAGTCTCAAGAAGGTGTTCCAGGTAAAACAATCATAAATTCTTCCTAGAGCATCCAAATTGAGTGGGACTAGCTTCATTGGATTTTGGACAGTCTGTATATTTCTGGTGCGAGTTTCAAAATTTTATATTAATTATTTTGTGCGGAGCACGCTATAAAAGTGAGATCTCCTAGAAAGGAAAAAAAATCAGCAAGTTGTGGGGAAGTTACCATAAATTCCACTTGGCACATCCAATTTTGATCAGACCTATGGAATTGCAGAGAAGAAATATCAAAGAACTACATAAAATAAAGTTTCATACCCATAAGGGTCGAAACTTGGGAGATACAACAAAAGAAATATTGTCTAGCAGAACCACCTCAAAATCAATGTTCAAAAGTGATACTTGGACAACATGCCACCAAAAAAGGGAACTTCTACACCAAATAAGCCTCCAGAAAATCCTACTTGGACTCTTGATGAAGGTGAAGAAATGCGTAAGGACATAAATGAACTACAAAAGAAGATGGATTCAATGGAAGCTAAGTTGGATACTAAGATGGATTCAATGGAAGCTAAGTTGGATACTAAGATGGATGGTTTAAAAGGGGAGATCATGGAAGTATTGAAAAATTTCGTAACAGAGAAGACACCGGAAAGTGAAAATGAATCCCATGACATTCATGATGAGGACACAAGGAAGGTGAATCAAGAATGGAGAAACTCCAACTTTGGTTTGAAGACCAACCATGTTCCTAATATTGATATGAAAAAGTTTGATGGAAAGGATCCAATCACATGGATACTTCAGATGGAGCAATTATTTGATCTCCATAATGTGCCACATACACAAAATGTACGAATTGCTTCTTTAGATTTAGAACCTAATCAATTTGTATGGTATTGATGGCTTTGTTCTCGCAAATCACTCATCACTTGGACAGTTTTCATGAAAGAAATGATAGCACACTATGAGGATACAAGGAGCAATACCTTCTTTATCCAATTGATAAATCTCAAGCAAAAGGGCTCAGTTACCGAGCACATTGAGAACTTCCAAAGATTGAATATAAAGGTGACCGATATTCCAAATGAGCACTTGATTGATGTATTCATAGGAACTTTAAAGGATAACATTCAACATGAGGTTTTCCCTTGGGAACCCAAATCATTGGAGAATGCATTTAAGGTGGCAAGAAATGTTGAAAGTAAAAATATGGCTATGGCTGCTAGAAGGACCAATCCTAACATCTATAGAGAGAACAATGCTCCTTCTTCTAAAACACCTCAACCTACAAGGTTGACACCTCAACAATTGGAGGAAAGAAAA
>JASDQU010100882.1:216389-233391 GCA_032191745.1 Picea mariana
AACAACAAAAATGGGTAACCAAGATATTGGGTTATGATTTTGAAATCGTCTATAAAAAGGGGAAGAAAAATGTTGTGGCAGATGCACTCTCAAGAAAGGATGAAGATGTTGAGGCCTTTCTCTATGCTATCTCGATCATCCAACCCGATTGGATAATAGAAGCAAGGGATGAATGTAAGAATGTCGAAAAAGTGTGGACTCTCATTCAAAGGTTGCAGCAGGATTCCAGTGCATCAGATACATTTACATGGAAAAGTGATTCACTATGGTACAAATATCGCTTATATTTATGTAAGAACTCCCAACTCAAACAAAAGGTACTATTGGAATTGCACACCTCTCGAGTAGGAGGGCACTCGGGATTTTTGAAAACCTACCATAGAGTCAAGAAGGATTTTTTTTGGGATGGCCTTAAAACTAACGTTCAAAGGTTTGTGGAAGAATGTTTGGTTTGCCAACAAAATAAAGTGGAAACAATTAAGACCCCGGGTCTTTTACAACCATTATCCATCCCAAGTCATCACTGGGAGGAGTTTTCGATGGATTTCATCACAGGGTTACCAAAGTCTGAAGGAAAGAGTGTCATCGGGGTGATTTTTGATAGACTGACCATGTACGCACACTTTTGTGCACTCTCTCATCCCTTCAAAGATAGTACAGTTGCCACCGCATTCATGGAGACAGTTCAAAAGCTACATGGCAGCCCAAAGATTATTGTAAGTGACAGAGACCCCATCTTCATTGGACATTTTTGGACATAATTATTTTCTTGTTTGGGTACTCAATTGGCTCATAGCTCATCCTATCATCCTCAATTTGATGGACAAACCGAGATAGTGAACAAATTTCTGGAAGGCTACCTTCGTTGCTTTGTCTCTGATAAACAAACACAATGGTTCAAATGGTTACCCTTGGCAGAATGGTGGTATAACACTTCCTTTCATACTGCAACAAAAATGACAACATTTATGGCACTTTATGGATACCACCCTCCTTCCATCACTTCTTCTCTAAAAGAAAAATCTAAGGTTCAAGTAGTGGAAGATCACATTGAGAATCAACAACAAGTTCTCCAAATCTTAAAGGACAACCTAACCATGGCACAAAATCGCATGAAACAACAAGCAGATCAACATCGTAGTGAAATAAGTTTTGAAGTAGGGGATTGGGTGTTTTTAAGACTAAAACCATACAAACAGATGTCCCTCAAGAAAGCCAAGAAGGATAATAAATTATCACCAAAGTGATATGGCCCTTATAAGGTGTTGCAAAAGATTGGTACTATGGCATACAAATTGGAGCTACTTGCATCTTCACGAGTACACCCAGTTTTCCATGTTTCATGCTTAAAGAAGGTTATAGGCAACAAGATCGCAGTTCAAACAATATTTCCAGAACTTGACGAGGAAGGAAAAATCATATTTAAGCCTGAAGCCATCACTGACACAAGAATTTGCTAGCTGAGGAATAAATCCATTTCAGAGTATCTCATTAAATGGAGGAAACTACCGGCTGAAGATTCCACTTGGGAAGATGAGTCTTTTATACATAAGAATCTAGAGTTACTCAAGCAATGCGGACAACACTTGTCTCAAGGGGAGGGGCATGTTAAGCCCTAATATTGGCTCATTACCCCTTAATTGGGGCACATTATATTAGTAATGTTATTTTATTTATGTCGGCTTTAGGCCATTAGTTGTAATTATACCTCCTAGTCTCCTATATATACCAAGGAGACATTTTAATTTTGAATCATCTTGTACTTGAACATTTAAGTGGGGTAAAAGGATGTTGCCCCCTCGAAGAGGCTTATTATCTAAAATTATCTCTTTTTCAAGGCGTTGAGTACTTTTTCTGAGGTTTTTCTATGCTATATTGATATTTGGTTCTTAACATAGATTTATTGAATTGAATATTTCAACAATGTATTTTTGTTTTGTGAGTTGTTAATCTAACTTGCAGTAAGAAAATCACTAGATAACAATATACCTAGGGGTTGGAGTAAGGGGATTCCAAAATGATATCAGAGAACATGGTTTTAAGGGAAGTTAGACCTTAGATCCACAGTATTTGATAGAATATCTATCATATTTGAAGGATATCTTAGCAAATCCATAACCAACAGGCTGAAATCGAAGGAAAAATTTTAGGGGAACAATCGTATTGAGGTAGAACTAGGGTTTTACAGGTTTAAGAAGTTGTATGCAGGGTTACATAAGGGACAAGCTTGTACATATGTGGGTCTCTTTGGACATAGTAACATTCATATGTGGTTATATTTACAAACACATGTGTATATGTGAGTAGCAGTAAGCACAAGAGTGTACATTTGCGAGGGTTCAATTGTGACAGACACGTATAGGTTTATCCAAGTCAATACATGGACAGTTTCTAGCAATAGGTTATTTTCCAAGGAAGTTTATTAGGTCTTAGGGATTAAATTAGCACCTTTGAGAGTTGAATATAGATTGGATGGAGCATACAACTTTCTCTCTTGTAAATAAAGAGTAACTTTGGCATTGAAGGAGTATGCCCTTTGGGAGTTACTGGAAAAAGTAGTTACTCCATCGATAGATCCGGCAACTTTGGAAGCTCACAAAAAGAAGGATATCAAAGTAGAGAGGGTCCTCTTGTATTCGGTGATGGTTCAACTAATTCATCACCTATATAAGAAGAAGATATCAAAAGAGATGTTTGATTCCTTGTTAAGTTTATTCTAGAGAAAGAACATGAATAGGAAGATGGTCTTAAGGAATAAACTTAAATTAGTACATATGTCTAGATATGATAATGTTACTCGCTATATCATGAGGATCACATAGGTGCATGATCATATTTCAACTATAGTGGAGAAAATGGAGGATGTAAAGCTCGTGAATGTGTTATTTAATGGCCTTCCCATGTCTTGGGAACCATTTTTCAAAGGAGTTTGCCATCAGAAAAATATCCAACATTGGTAGAGACATTGGGATGAATGCATATAGGAAGAGACTTGAGATGAGTCTAAGAGAATCAATCAAGGGGGTAGTGAGGATAACTTGGCTCTTATTAGTAAGATGAAGAAGGGAAAAGGAAAGAATTTTAGAAATAAGGGTAACAATGATGGATGATCATCATAGCTAGGGAAGAAGAAGGACTTGAGTAAACTCAAGTGCTTCTCATGCCATGAGAATGGAAATTATGCATCTCCGTGTCTAGAGAAGAAGGGTAAATGAAATACACAGACAACAACATCAACAGAGATGCAACTAGATGATTTTGCAACGAAGTTTGAGAAGGATTTATCAATAGTTTCTAGCCTTTCTACCAACACAACTATGAAGAGTGTGTGGTTCTTGGATAGTGGTTCATCTCATCATATGATAGAAGAATGAGAGATATTTAGTAGTGTGATGGAGAAGGACTTAGATGTTCATGTGCATATTGGTGATTATTCCAAGTATGTAGTGAAGGGAGAGGGAACAATTACGTTTCAACTCGATTCAGGAGGTTCGTTAGATTCCCAAGATGTGCTTTACGTACTAGGTTTCAAGAAGAATATTCTCTCAGTATCAAATATGGAGGAAAAGGGTTTTTCCATTACTTTTCACATAGAGAAAGTACTCATATGTCCAGATAAATCTATCCCATACAACTTAGTAATCGTTGGGGTTAGAGAGGTCACTTTATATATGTTACATGGAAATCTTATTCATGCTTTGGTACATGAAAGTGACAACCTATGTGAGTTGTGGCACAAGAGGTTGGAACACCTACACTACAAGGCTTTTTCAATTCTGAGGGGGATTGCTACAAGTCTTCCAAAGTTAAATATTGAGCATCAGGGAGTGTGCATAGGGTGTTCACTTGAAAATAGTGCCAGGGATTCTTTTCCGAGTAGCGAGAGTAGGTGCAAGGGGATCTTGGATATTATCCATTAAAATGTAAGTGGGATGATTTAAGTAGCATCATTACAAGGATTGTCATACTTTGTGATGTTTATTAATGATTTTTCTAGGAAAACTTGGATATTATTCATGAAGAGAAAGGATGAGCTCTTCGGCCGGTTTCAATAGTTTAAAGCTTAGGTGGAGAACCAGACAGGTAATAAGATCATGTCTTGAGGTCAAATAATGGGTAAGAGTACACCTCCAATTAATTCAAGTATTTATGCAAGTAGGTAGGGATCAAGAGGGATATGAAAGTCTCATACAACCCTCAATAGAATAGAGTAGCGGAGAAAAATAATCGGTCCATCATCGGTTATGTCAAGGATATGATACATGACTAGGAGTTGCCTATGTTTCTGTAGGAAGAGGTGCGTAACACAAAGGTGTATGTGAATAACATGAGTCATCACAATATATTGGAGGACAAGACTTTGGAGGAATCATTCTCAGGAGTGAAGCCAAATATTAGTCATTTAAGGATCTTTGGTTGTCAAATCTACATCCATGTTCATGTGGAAAAGAGGACAAAGATTGAGCCTTCAAGACATAAGTGTATATTTTTGGGGTACCACCGAACCTCAGGGGCTTACAGGATCTTTATTCCATCACAGAGGAAGAAAATTATGAGAAAATATGTTAATTTCAAGGAGAAATTGGTATCTAATAGATCTTGGGAGTCATAAACAATGATAGAGGACAAGGAGAAACATGCTTTGAAGGATTAGAAACACTCAACAATTTAGACTTCAGGTGAGGAGGAGGCGTTAGCCCCTTCTAGTCCTATTAGGAGACCCAAATGGATATTATAGACATTGAAGGATGTTGGTGAGGCTCATAGGAGTGCGGTCAGAGAGTGCATGCCTCTAAATAATTTTCCAAACTATATGGAGCCTATGAGTAACATCATTGATGTTGAGCCTTCCAGTTTTGAGGAAGCAAAAAATCAACAGGTATGAAAGGATGACATGGTAGAGGATTACACCTCTATTATGATAAATAATTTTTAGGACATAGTTTCCATACTGGAGGTGAAGTCAATTTTGAGTTCTAGGTGGTTCTACAAGATCAAGCATGCTACAGATGGTAGCATTGAGAAGTTCAAGGTGGGGTTTGTGGCAAGAGGGTTATCCCAAAAGAGGGAGTATAATACAAGGAGACATTTTCTCCACTCATTGGGTATGCTTCTATTCAAGATATTATTTCTTGCTTCAGTTATGAGGTGGAGGATACATCAAATGGATGTGAAAACAAAATTTCCTCAACGAGATCATTGAGGAGGAAGTATACATAGAGAAACCTCAGGGCTTTGAGGTACATGGGAGGGATTCTCTTATGTATAGGCTTAATAGATCCTTGTATAGACTCAAACATGCACCTAGGGCATGGTATTCTAGGATTGACAGATACTTGCAGAGCATGGAATTTACCAAGAGTGAGGTGGATCCTAACTTGTACTTCATACTTGTTGGAGAGGATCCTCTCATATTGGTTTTGTATGTAGATTCTTTGTTTCTCACAGGTGCATAGAAGCTTATTTTAGGGTGAAAAATGGATTTAGCTAGTGATTTTGAGATGAAGAACATTGGATTGATGCATTATTTGTTGGGGTTAGAGGTATGGTAGGTATCAGAAGAGATATCCCTTGGACAAGGGAAGTATGCCATATAGATATTGAGTATATTAAGGATGGAGGAATGTAAACCAATGGCTATGTCTATGGTTACCAATCTGAAGAAGGTGGTCACTTCAGAATCAGAGTTGGTGGATCCTAGTATATATAGGCAACTGATAGGGTCCTTGATGTATTTGGTCAACACCAGAACACATATTTGTTTTGTTGTGAACACCTTGATTCAATTCATGGCGGAGCTGATGTAGGTGCATTGGATCACAATGAAACATGTGTTCGGGTACTTGAGAGGCACATTGGAGTATGGATTGAGGTATCTTGGAGGATATGAAGTGGAGTTGCAGAGATATACATACTCATATTGGGTAGACAGTGCACTAGATAGAAAGAGTACCTCGAGGTTGTGCTTCAGCTTGGGATCAACAATGATTACTTGGTTCATCATTAAGAAAATTTATGTAGCACTCAATTCATAAGAGGTAGAGTATATGGCAATGAAAATGGCTAGTTGTGAAGCCATTTGGCTTCACAAATTGCTTATAGGTTTATTTAATAAGGAGTTGGAGCCTACATTGATATACTGCGATAATCATAGTTGTATCAAAATCCTGGAGAATCTAGTATTCCACGATAGGTCCAAGCATATTGAGATTATATGCCACTTCATCTAGGATAGTCTCTAGAAGGGAGCAGTGAATCTTCAATATATTTCCATAGATGAGTAGGTTGTAGATATTTTGACCAAGCCCTTGGAGAAAGGGAAGTTTGTGTTCTTCAGAGACAATATTGAAGTGGTGTAGAATACCTTCCTCACTAAGAGGGAGTGTTGATGCATGTAGCATCATAAAGTTATTTCTGCATAGGCTTGGTATCTAGCATGCAAAATTCATCCAAATCCTTATAATCTTGAATTTACTTTAATTAAAGGAATTATTAAACTAAATTTATTTTATTAATTAATTATTTAATTAATTGAGTTATTTCAAGAAAATGCTAAAAGTAGTTATCATGTAATCTTAGCATTAATCTCAAGTGAAGTGAGAAGTAATCTTAACCTTCAATCACTTTGGAGATCAAAAATAGATTATAACTCAATATTATAAAGCAAGGCTAGGGTGAAGGAGGAAGACACTTGATTTGATACTTGTGTTGAGAGAGTCAAAACAATGAGGATTGGATCATGAAGGACTATGATTCAAGGAGATCTTGAATAGGTGGATAAGGACTTCCATCTAGAGATCAGATCATTGAGAAAAGAGAACATCAACTTTCACAAGTGGGTTTCAATTCAGTGAAGCCATAGGGAAGATTTACATCGTATGAATTTTTCCATATAGGATTTTCATACGTGTAAGCAGGAGTTAGTGGAGACATACATGTATACAAAAGCATGCTTAAGGATAGACATGTACATATTGAAAAGCATGAAGATTTGGGTTGTACAATAGATTATACTTTTCTAGGTTTGTATCCAGTTGTATTTCTCTCAGTGGGCCATTATCCCTATTATTGGAGCCCTGATTTTAGCAGAATAAAATAATTCTCAGCAATGGTTTTCACTCCAAGGTTTTTCCAGGGGTATCTACCCAAAAATATTGGTGTTTATGGGTGCATGATTTGGTTTCCAGTTTTTTCTTCTGTTAGATTTATCGAGTTGAATATTTTAGCAATGTATTTTTGTTTTGTGAGCTATTGAGTTGAGTTGCAGTAACAAAATCATTAGATAAAAATATACCTAGGTGTTGGAGCAAGGGGATTTCAACATGGACCGTCATCAATGGAATGAAGAAATAAAGAACATAAGAAAATCATATTACTTGGTTTGAAGGAGGGTACTATGTTATGATCCAAGGGGGGAATATATGGGGTTAAATGCATATGATATCACTCCAAGGGGAGCATATATGGTTCTAAATGTACATGTAATGTGTAAATGCATATGCAATAGGGTCGGCCTAATAATCAAGGGGCCTCATGTGTAGTGTGCGAATAGGTATATATAGAGATAATGTATTCATTATTGAGGAGATGTGAATTTTGATGTATGAATTTATTTGGATATTTGGAGGAGGTTATCCTATTCTTTAAATATTTAGTGTGTAAACTATCTCTCTTATCTATATTGGAGTTGTACTCCACACTCACATTGGTGTACATGGTGTGTACTTCTAGTTTATTCTGATATCTCAAGCATTAGGTTCATAACACATTGGAAATGGTATTTACTCTAAATAACTTCAATCATTATTTATTGGAAAACCCATTTACAGTCCACACTGACCACCAAGTTTTAAAATAATTAGTAAATAAGTGGGTACATCAAGGAAGAGTATTTCGATGGATCTTAGTATTCTAAGAATTTTAATTCGACATAATCGTTTGAATAAGAAAAAAAATGTTAGGCCTGACCACCTATCTTGACTTGAAATAGGTGAAGACCCGACAAGGATTGATCATGAGTTACAATATGATCATTTATTTCAATTCGTAGTTTCCCCTATGGAATTTGTAGACACGGTTCAATTTATGGAAGAGGGGAATTCACCTAAAGAACTTTGAGAGAAAAAGAAGAAAATATTGGCAATGAAGGTTTCCCCATTTACACTAATGAATGGGTTTTTATATAAGTTGGGACCCGATGACATATTAATGAGATGTTCTCTTGAGAATTAAAGAGAAGGAATAATGGAGGAAGCACGTGTTGGTCCTGTAGGTGGCCATTTCCAAGTAGACATAACTGCAAGAAATATTATTTGAGATGGTCTTTGGTTTCTGACTCTACACAAAGGTTGTTAATCGAAAGTGAAAAAATGCGACATTTTGCAATGAATGGGTTAATCATTAAGAAGTTATGACATTCCCTTAATTTTAGTAAATCCTTGTTTACCATTTGAGATTTTGGAAATCGACTTCGTTGACCCATTTCCCCAAAGTGCCAAACAGATGGGATCAAAGTACATAATCACAATGGTTGAATAATTGACAAAGTGGGCTAAGAAATAGCCAATCAAATCACGCACAAAGGAAATTGCGGCCAAATTTATTTATAAAAGTATTATTACAATGTTTGTATGTCCTTTAACTATCATCAGTGAACAAGGTACACATTTTTTCAATGGAACAATCTAAATACTACTGGAAAATTTTATGATTGATCATATAAAAAAATCCACTTATCATCCACAAGAAGATAAGGTAGTCGAATCATTCAATCAAACCCTACACAAAAGTTTGACCACAATTTGTGTATTCGATCGAGATAACTGAGATGATAAGGTGATATAAATATTATGGGCCTATAGAAATTATTATAAGAGATCCATCAACCACACACCCTTCAATTTTATATATGGGCAATAATCTATAGTTCATCTACAACTCTGGAAAAATGCAAAAATGGTCTCGTTTGTCCTCAGATATGATTTTACATTAGGCACACAAAAGTTCTTCCACCAATCAAACAAGTTACAAGAAAAATGGATGATTTCACTCCACCATCAAGAGGTTTAGAATAAACAACAAAAGGTATGGAACTATAGACACATCAAAAACAAAGATATCGAACAAGGGGATTTTGGTATACTTTATGACAATCAAATCAAAGGGAAACCTATAAGGTTGGAAACTGCATGGTTGGGACCCAATGTGATTGAAGATATTTGTCCAGCTAGTGAAGATAAACTAAGAACCTTGCAAGGGTGCTTGTTTGATAAAAATTTTAACAACGCTCAAATAAAAAAATATCATCCATAGAAGTAGTGAAGATGACTATTGGTGAAAACCTCCTTGGAGATGATGATAGTCATTGACTAGGTCAAAAACCACTTTATAGTGGCTTGATTTTAGAATAAATACATTTTTAAAAATAAAATAAAGAAAAGGAAAAAATCAAAGAAAAATGTAAAAGAAAAAAAATAATGAAAAAATATGATAGTAAAAAATAAATAAGAAGATAAAAGAAATGAAAAATACAGAAAATGCAGAAATAAATAAGTCAGATAGGAAAATTAGGTATAAAAATGTCTAAGGATAGAAATATAATTAAGGAGATCATATCTGAACCTGACCACCAATAAGTGTTAACAGTCACCTATGCAGGTCAAATGAGATGGAAAAGTAATCTGACTACTGGAAATCTAGTTGAGCTAAGCAGAGCAGGAAAGATCAGTTGACTGGAAAATTGATGAAACTAAAGAAAAATTCATTCTTACCTCGACATATCAGACTTTTCTAGGCTTGTCTCCAGTTGTATTTCTCTCAGTGGGCCATTATCCCTATTATAGGAGCCTTGATTTATCAAGTTGAATATTTTAGAAGTGTCTTTTGTTTTGTGAGTCGTTAATCTGAGTTGTAGTAAGGAAATCACTAGATAAAAGGATACCTAGGTGTTGGAGTAAGGGGATTTCAACATGGATCATCATTAATGGAATGAAGAATGAAAGAACATAAGAAAATCATATTACTTGGTTTCATCACATGTGAAGCCTTTAATTGCAAATCTTAGAGGACAAAGATTTTTGAAGGAGGGTATTATGTTATGATCCAAGGGGGGCATATATGGGGTTAAATATCTATGATATGACCCTAAGGGGGGCACTATATGGTTATAAATGTACATGTAATGTGTAAATGTATATGCAATAGGGTCGACCTAATAGTCAAGGGGCCTCATGTGTAGTGTGCAAATAGTTATATATAGAGATAATGTATTCATTATCGAGGATATGTAAATTTTGATGTATGAATGTATTTGGATATTTGGAGGAGGTTCTCCTATTATTTAAGGAGTTAGTGTGTAACCTATCTCACTTATCTATATTAGAGTTGTGCTAGACACTCACATTGGTGTACATGGTGTGTACTTATATTTTATTCTGATATATCAAGAATTGGGTTCATAACACATGGGCAATGATATTTACTCTAAATAACTTCCATCATTATTTATTGGAAAACCCATTTACGTTCTACACTGACCACCAAGATTTAAAATATTTAGTAAATAAGAAAGTGCATCAAGGAAGAATATTTCAATGGCTCTTAGTATTCCAAGAATTTGAATTCAACGTAATCGTCCAACCGAGAAAAAAAAATGTCGGACCTAACCACCTATCTTGACTTGAAATAGGTGAAGACCCGATAGGGATCGATAATGAGTTACCAGATGCTTATTTATTTCAATTTGTAGTTGTGCCTATGGAATTTGTAGACATAGTTCAATTTCTAGAAGAGCAGAATGCACCTGAAGAACTCTGAGAGAAAAATAAGAAAATATTGGCAATGAAGGTTGCCCCATTTACACTGATGAATGGTTTTTTATATAAGTTGGGACCCGATGATATATTAATGATATTTGTCCTCGAGCATGAACAAGAATGAATAATGGAGGAAGAACATGTTGGTCTTGTAGGTGGCCATTTCCAAGTAGACATAATTGAAAGAAATATTCTTCAAGTTGGTATTTGGTGTCCAACTCTACATAAAGGTTGTTAATCGAAAGTGAAAAAATGAAACATTTTCCAATGAGTGGGTCAATCATTAAGAAGTTATGACATTCCCTTAATTTAAGTAAATCCTTGTTTACCATTTGCTATTTGAGAAATCGACTTTGTTGAACCATTTCCCCAAAGAGATAGACAAATGGGAGAAAAGTACATAATCACAATGGTCAAATAATTGACAAAGTAGGTTGAGGAAGAGTCAATCAAATCATGAACAAAGGAAATTGCATCCAAATTTATTTATAAAAATATTATTAGAAGGTTCAGATGTCCTTTAACTATCATCAATGACCAAGGTACACATTTTATCAATGGAACAATCTAAATATTACTGCAAAAAATTATGATTGATCATATAAAAACATCCACTAATCATCTAGAAGAAAATGGGGCAGTCGAATCATTCAATCAAACCCTACACAAAGGTTTGACCAAAATTTGTGGATTCGATCGAGATGACTGAGATGATAAGGTGATAACAATATTATGTGCCTATAGAAATTATTATAAGTGATTTATTGGACACACACCGTTCAAGTTGGTATATGGGCGAGAAGCTATAGTTCATCTACAACTCTAGACAAATGAAAAAACTGTTTCGTCTATCCTTAAATATGATTTTACACTAGGCACACAAAAGTGCTTCAACCAATCAAACAAGTCATAGGTGAACGCATTTATTCCATCCACGAGGGGTCAATTTGGATGGAATAAATACTTCAAATCATAGGTGAACACATTTACAAAATCACGAGCTCCCTCATAAAGGAGAAATTGTACCAAAAACAACAAATACAACTAAATGGATACATAATTTTATAGGATCGACCAATGAAAAAAATTGAAAAGGGATGTTGATTAACTAGGTGAAATAAAAAAATATTAAGTGGGCATGAATTATAGTCTCTCTTCATCTGAAGCCAATTGGTCAAAAATCAGATGTGAAATTGAATATGTTAGAAGCAATTGGACAAATAGTGCAACATGGGAAACTCTACAATTGGTCCGAGTACCTAGCTGACATGGTCAGAGTAAATTTCCAAGAGTGTCAAAATGTAGGAAAATCCATTCATTTACCTTCATTTGTCATCTGGATGGCCATGAGTCAGGTATGACATGTTGGTGAAACAACCTTTACAAAAGGAAATCCACCAACAATGTTAAATTTTCAATGCTTTGGCCATGGTTGGGAAGGATCAATTGAAAATTTTTCAGCTACGTAAATGTTCATAGAATGGGTCAAGGCACTCAAAGCTTCCTTTAAACACTAGAGAGTAGCATAGAATTT
Organism: Picea mariana; assembly: GCA_032191745.1. Classification (NCBI taxonomy): domain Eukaryota; kingdom Viridiplantae; phylum Streptophyta; class Pinopsida; order Pinales; family Pinaceae; genus Picea; species Picea mariana. The sequence continues at coordinate 228,738 of JASDQU010100882.1, forward strand.
TAGGCCAACAGTACCACCATCGACACATATTCAACTCAATTTCAACACCACAAGAATGTGGTATGCAGATGGTACAATTGAAGCCCCATAGGACCTTAACTACTTGTTGCACATACATTTTCATTGATGTCAAAGTGGTTATGGAAATGGTCAGTTATAGCACAATGACAGAAAAGGATGAAAAAAAAAGTGTGCACAATAAAGAAAAGTATGATGCACAGACAAAGGAAGTCGTGAAAGGATGAAAACAAAAGTGCACAGAAGGATTGAAGGACAAAAGGATCAACCGTGCAGAAAAGGATCAATGATGCAAAAGGTATGGAAAAAAGTATGGTTCATAGATAGATGAATTTGTGAAAGGATGAAAATAGAATCACACAGAAGGATCAAAGGATCAATGGTGCATCATAAGTGAAGTACGATGAAGTAGACTATGATAGAGTTACCTATCTACAATTGCAAAATGGATCGGTGGGTTTTGGTGCTGCAGTGTGATGAAGGATGTGTAACGAATGAAGGGTACCTTGAGGTAGTGAGATGAATGATGCAATGGAGTGTGATGAAACAAATTTGGTTGCTTGTTAATGGTGCAAAATAAAATCTACAGGGTACCTTGAGCTAGAGAGATGAGCGATGTAGTGGAATACGATGAAACAAGTGGAAGTACAATAATCAAGTAAGCGGGTCATTAGGGCATGCTCAAAGTCTTGTGGGGTGAATAGGTGAGTGCACTGTAGGGAAGGTGCAACAAGTTGAAGACTTGTGACTTGAATTTTGTGCTCCTATTATATCTGCACATTGGGTGCTCTGTAAACTGGAATGTAAATGGCTACATCAATTTTGATGAGATGCAAGATTTGGTCCATTTGATCTAGTCAAAGAATTTCCAACCATAACTAAACAAGAAATATTCTTAATTTATATAGAAGTATGTCCACATATAACTAACTTCACTTTGATCTAGTCAAGATATGTCCACAATGTAACTGTTATTAGTCTACATATTTAATTTAGATAGAAGTGCATCCACATATATATAATTGGACTTTGATCTGGTCAAGATATGTCCACAATATAACTATTATGTGTCCACATACAGTTAGTTGAAATGAATCAAAGACATTATAAATGGGGATGTGCGCTAATAGAGTTAGTGCTTGCACAAGAAAAGAAGAAAAAGGTTCTATAACTATTCAAAGGAACAAAATTGAAGATATATCAAATTTCTTTTGAATTGAGGAGAAACGTATTGTGAAAGGTTTGGCTACGCAAGGAATTTTTATCAGAGAAAACTGAATATAGGGAGGCATGGTGGTGCATGAGAGAGGGTTGGTGTCCTCACTCTACAGGTTGGTTCCTAAGAGGATCGGTGTCCTCAACATTTGTAATAGGTTGGTGCCTGAGAGGATTTGTTTCCTCATCATTTGTAATAGGTTGGTTCCTAAGAGGATTGGTGTCCTCATTATTTGCAACAGGTGGGTGTCTATCGAACTGAAAAATTATAAATTATAAGTTGGTGCTTGCAGAAGAACATAATTTTTTTTTTTTATGGTTTTCTCCTGCATTGGGTGTCCTCATAAAAATTTAGGTGTACTGTGTTTTTTGTGTTGTTTTGATCTATGCATGCATTGGTGATTAAGTAAGCATGTTAAAATAATTTTAAATCATTGAAAAAACATAAATTGAGAAAATTAATATAATATTGATTCACCCCCCCCCCTAACCCCTCTCAGTATTACTGTGATTCTCAACAATTGGTATCCTGGTGAGGTTCCTTCAGTAACAACCTAACAACTAGAAGGAATATCACACAAAGAGATATGGAAAGTCGTATTCCTTTTCTTCTTAAACCATACCTCTTCTATTCAATGGAACAAATTTCGCATTTTGGAAAATGAGAATGAAGAGCTACTTGGTGTCTCTTGGTATGAAAGTCTAGCAGATTTTGGTAGATGGTTATAAAATCTCAACAATTGTTCCAATGGTACGATATTTTCATTGATGTCAATAGGGTGCAGAAGAAACCAATATAAACCCAAATCTCAGAAGGAAGAACATTAATCGAAGCTCATAATAGATGACACACATGAGCCGTTCATTATTATTTCGGGACAATCCAGGATTGTTAGGTCGAGGTGACGTCATAGGTTGGGAAGGATTAAATACCAATCGTCAGTTCTGAAGCAGGAGCTTCGGATGATCTCACCAACTGTTAGATCAAGCAGGGACTTGAGATGAATTCTCAACCATTCAATCGAGTTTAGTGGAAGGACAGTGTAAGACACAATATCTCAGGGTCTCAGATTAAAAGAACTCATGTAGACCATTGATATAAGATCTCCTTAGGAGAAACACAAACCATTGGATCAAGTGGTCAACTCTGACATTGACCACTCCGACAAAAAGGAGTCTAGAACATGTAAGTTTACTTGAAGGCCAAACTCTGAAGTCATGAACTCTCATCAATTGTTGATCTGGAGTGAAAATATTGAAACTGTCAGATCACACTAAAGGAAATAAGGTGGTCATGAACTCCATCATTGACCAATTCAGTGAAAAGGAGTCTAAAATAGGTAATTTTACACAAATTTCGATGCCCCGAAGTCATGAACTCTCATCGATCGTCGGATTAGGAAATACCATCAACTGTTGATTTTGAGTGAAAATTGTCAGAGCGTGATAAGGAAGAAAGTGGTAAAAAAATTCCTTGACCAACTCCGACAATAAGCAGCTTAGATAAACCAAGAACTCCCAAACCCCAAAGTTCCAGAATAAACAAAGGCCATAGGATTAAAATAGTTGAAAATCTATGGTGGTAGATCTATTTGACACTTCGGAAATGATCGAAGGATGGTATAAAAGTGCCAAAACTTTCGATGCCATGAAGTACTGAAGCCACGAAGTGAGACATGTGGCAGAAGACAAATATGACACGTGGCCCAATCAAATGGTGACAAGTTTCAAGGTCGATGTGGCACATAAGGACTGTAAAAGTCACAAATCAGGGTGACATGTGCAAAACACATTAAGAATCCACATCATCATAGGTGACATCAACATACCACTTCACTCTGGGATCACTGCCTTTGGGAATATCCAGCTTCTCCTACCAGCAAAATTACCTGAAGCGTTGAAGGCCAAAGTCACAAATTAACTTTTGGTCGTTCATCTATGATCCTTAGGAATATTTCTCGACTATTTTATCAAGTACAGTGGAAGTATAGCGTAAGGAGTACTAATAAATGACAACATGAATTCACCACATATTTATGACTTATTCGGTAGGTAAACACTCTAGAGGGATTGAACTATCTCAGAGTTCGAGTAGCCCAGAGCCTCGGAGCTATGAATAGTCGAATACTCAGATAGTGGGAGCTCCTTTGTGCCTAAGTCTACGGTCCTAGCTCCTAGACATGTGAAGGTGATCAATAAGGGAGTGCTAATACACCCTTTGATAAAATTTTCTCCAGAAGAGTTGGAAGACTACAAAGGCCTGAGTCTCGAAATGCCAAAGTCCCGAAGTGAAAGAGAATCATCCATCTCAAACATGCAAATAAAACACGACCATCAATCTTGATAAGTGATTAAGCACTCGTTTGGATTAGCACCTAGTCATCACCTATGGTCATATGGAATAGAGGTCTTGAAAGTGCATATGTGCAAATTTAACATACATAGGAAGAATTTTTCCTCTGCCAGGAAGAAACTTTGAACCAGACAGGATCTAGATTATGTCTTGATTGATATTAAGTGGTCAAATACATCCAATGCATTGGAAAGCTAATAAAAAATCTCAAATATGATATGTTGGAGAACTGGGGATGCAACATAAGCTTAAGAATAAAATAAAAAGACATGGGATCAAATTAGAATAAATCGGTCCATACCTGTGATCGATTTATGAAAAATCCCTCTTACTAAATTGAAAATCTTTCATGTTAATGCGTGAATAAAAATAGAGGGAGATATTAATTCCAAATTAAAAGAGAAATGTTATTACTGTTAATTTAAATGAAGAGGTGAAATTTTCCAAACAAAGGGACACAATTATTCAACAATCACACTAGGTGGAAGACTATATAAGCAAGAAAGAACAGTGAAGAAGAAGTGTCTCTGCAGTTTATATCAGAAGACCAAAAGTAGAATAAGAGTCCAAAGAAGAAGAACAAATGATACTTATGCAGTGAGGGTGGAAGTGAGGAGCAAGGAAGGATTCATATCCTTTACTAAGTAAAGTGTGACTAAAATGGAGTTGGTGCTTCCTAGGGTTGGTGCCCTGAAAACAAGGGAGTTGGTGCTTCCTAGGGTTGGTGCAAAAATAAGGGAGTTGGTGCTTCCTAGGGTTGGTTCCCTAAATACAAGGAAGTTGGTGCTTCCTAGGGTTTTTTCCCTAAAACAAGGGAGTTGGTGCTTCCTGGGGTTGGTTCCATGAAGAAAGGGATTTGTGTCTCCTATATTTGGTTCTCTAAAAAGGATTGGTGTCCTTCACTATCTTAGATTATTCTTTATAAAACCTTGTAATTCATGTTAATTATTTTTATATAATTGATTTTAAATACAAGTCCATTGTTGATATTTGTGGTGATTAATAAACTAACAAAGTATTTGATAATTTTTTAAAAATAGGTAATATTGATTCACCCTCCCCCCCCCC
>JASDQU010100882.1:241976-292732 GCA_032191745.1 Picea mariana
TACTTTCACCATCTATCTTATATTTTTAAAACATGAAGTGGGGGAAATAAAATCCCAAAATGCGATAGATCAGAGCATGTCAAAGACTCCATTTCAAAGTTTTGTAGACCGGGATATTGGAGTTCTGGATACTAGGAATTGGAGGAGTCAAGAGTCGAGACTCTTCATCACAAGAGTCCAGAAGTCGAGAAATACAAAACGACGAAATCCCGAAACAGGCACATCAACAAAGAGTTTCGCAGACCAGGAAATAAATCCATTTCATAGTTTCGGATACCGGGAATTGGAGGAGACGAGAGTCGAGACTCTTCATCACAGGAGACCCAAAGTCGCGAAATGCGAAATCCCAAAATAGGCACATCAACAAAGAGTTTCGCAGACCGGGAAATAACTCCATTTTGGAGTGAAGGATACTGAGAATTAGAGGAGTCAAGAGTTGAGACTCTTCATCACAGGAGTCCCGAAGTCGCAAAATGCAAAACTTTGAGATCCCAAAATAGGCACATCAACAAAGAGTTTCGCAAACCAGGAAATAACTCCATTTCGGAGTTTCGGATACCGAGAGTGGGAGTGTCGAAACACTTCACCACAGAAATCACAAAATGCTGAAATGCGAAATTGTGACATGGAGTTTCGGGGATCGGGACATGGAGTTTCAGAGTTTCAGGGATTGCAACATGGAGCGCCAAGATATCTCATCACAAGAATTGTTGAAATCATGAAATGCCAAAATGAAAAATTGTGACATGGAGTTTCGAGGATCGCAACATGGAGTTTCATGAATTCGCGACATGCGAAATCGCAAAATGTTGAAAGGGACTATTGTGAGTCTCGAAGACTCGAAGGGAAAAACACTGAAATCTCGTCAGTCATTCGATTAGGAAAAGAAGGGATCAGATTATGAATTTTTGTGGACCAATTATCTGGATCCATTTCGGGGATCGCGACTTGGAGAGTCGAGATGCTTCACAACAGGAATTCGTGACATGCGAAATCGCGAATTGTCGAAATACAAAATGCGAAAGACATTTTGTTTCTTGTAATCCAACGGTGTAGGTGAATTCGAATATGATCAAAGGGATACTATTTCACCTCATAGTTAATTGATCAGTTACGATTCAATTAGCAAAATTGATTCATGATTCTTAATCGGTTGGTGATTCAATTGTTGAGGTGTGTGTGAATAAAAGAAGATATGAGACAACTGTGCAAGGTTGGTCATTTTGAATGAAAAATGAGTTGAACTGTAAGAAAGGGAAAATTACAGTATGCGCAGTGTGAGACCGACAGTATGCGCAGTGTGAGATAAAAATAAAATATGAGTAACATATGAGGAATAGACAGAAGAAAGAGTAGAATTGTAGAACAGCTTGAAGCAGAGCAGAATTGCAGAATAGACAGAGGAAGAGAAGAATTGCAGAACAGTCAGAAGCAGACCAGATTTACAGAACAAAGAAGAAGTAGTAAGAATCGATTTATCTGTGTTTTTGGTTATTCAATCATTTAATTATATCTCAGGGTGGTAGGGAGGTGCTAGGGAGGACTGTTGTCCTCAGAGGTTCAAGTCGGTGCTTGAACACAGAGAGTTGTAGCTTCCATCTGGTTGCAACCAGAAAAACCAAGGTGGCAGGGTGGTGCAAGGGAGAACAGTTGTTCTTTGTTATACAGGTTGGTGCCTGTGTGACTGGAAGTTGGTGCTTCCATCCAGTTGGTGTTGGAACACTTAGGGAGTTGTTGCTTCCTTCTAGTGGGTGCTAGAGAAACCAACAAGTTGGTGCTCTCAAACAAGTTGGAGCTTGTAAAACAAAGGTAGTAGCCTCAAATTGAGTTGGTGCTCAATTATAGATGATGTACAGAACTTAAAAGACTACCTATCATTTCGAAGAAGAAGAGGTTTTCTCCCTTTATGGGTTTCCTCGTGAAAATCTGTCTCTGTCTATATCTTATGTGTGAGTGATGCTCATTATTTATGTTGTTCATATGTAGTTTAATATTGATGGTCACTTGGAGAAAGATTAAAAATGGTTTAATTGTTAAAATTGTTTAAGAACAGTAACAATTTATTCACCCCCCCCCTCTCAGTTGTCTTAGTAATTTCAACACCTATGGCTTTGTTCCTTAGCACTTTGATTTTTTGGTGCAGGATGTGCACTGGTTCCACCCAAAAATCCCCTTCGTGTTCCAACTATATCACATTCCAATCAATCACATGATTAATATTAGGCACATACTTTTTTAACAAAGACACATGGAACACTTTACGAATTCTCACGGATGTAGGTAATTCTAGCATGTATGCAACTGGTCCTATATTTTCTAAGACCTCAAAAGGCCCACAATATCTCGTTGCCAACTTTGGGAAACTTCCCAATTTCAGTGAGTTTCTCTCAGCTTTAACTTTTCAAAACACATGCTCTCCCACTTTGAATTCTCTATTTGTTCTTTTTCTATCAACATAACTCTTCTACCGATATTGTGCAACTTTTAAATTGTGCCTAATTTTTACCATTTATTCTTCCATTTCCTGTAACAAGTATGGCCCAATCACAGCTTTGTCTGCTGGGTTATCCCAACTTACTTGTGTGTTGCATTTTCTACCATACAATGCTTCAAATAGACTTATCTTCAATGATTCACGATAACCATTGTTGTATGCAAACTCAACTAAATGGATATAGTCCTCCCACTTAGAAGTCTTGTCCATTACATACATTCTCGACTTATCTTTAAGTATTCGATTAATTCTTTCTATCTGCCTATCTGACTCTAGGTGATACGTTGTATTGAAATTTTAATTTCTCCCAAATCCCTTAAACAACCCCCTCCAAAAATTGGAAGTGAACTTGGGATCTCAATGTGACATTATTGCCTTAGGCACACCATGTAGCCTAGCAATTTATATCATGTAAATTTCTACAATATTGGTTGCATTGTGAGTTACTTTTACTAGAATGAAAAGTGAAACCTTTGTGAATTTTTCCACCACCACCATGATGGAATCATGTTTCCTTGTTGTCCTAGGAAGTTTGGTAATAAAATATATATTAGCAACTTCCCATTTCTGTTATAGAAATATTTGCCTCACTCCATGCAACTTGCTAGGATGGCCTTTCCATTTCCCTATGTATACTTGAAGTCCCCTTTTGTACTTCCTAAAGCCACAAAAAAACATTTTTCCACATATACGTGCCCTACTAGTTAGACAGCATGCGTATACGGAGGTTTCTCCATTACAGCCCACGTACATCAGGTTTGGTGCTCAAAATTAAAAATTGTGTTGGGTTTCCATGTCACGTCATGAGATCCATGATCCTTGACCTTCCGTATACTGGAAACTTTCCAAATCAACCCTTCAGTTCCATTTGAAGGCTATAAATTGAGTCATATCCAAGCCATGGAAAGAGAGAGAATTCAAATTTTGAGAGAAAATATACTCTGGATAAATTTTCACTTCACATTGAGTCTGCATCCCTTTATCCTTTAAAATTTGAACTCATTGTTTAGCCCCCAATATCTTTCTTCTTTGATGGAGAACATCATTCTATCATTTATATGAGCTTGCCTTTGGTGGAGGATTGAAGTGGTGGAGGCCCAGCTAGAAGGGACTTAGTTTCTCGATTCTGAAACGTACCGACATAGAAGTTTGTCACCTATACACTTTTGTTGATTATATTAATAGAAATACCCTTTTTTCATCCAATTGATATCTTGCAAATATTTGAATTATTATTCCATGGGCGTATTTTTCATGTATGTTAATGGATTAGGCTATTTTATGTGCTAACATTATATATTATCACCATATTCTTGCATATCTTGGTTTTTGAGGACACGTTGCAGGTATAAAGCTTTGAGTTGTGTGCTCAACGGTGGTCTTCATCAAATGTTCGGATGAGGTAGACTCTTGATCTTGTCTAGTTAGCATTTTCATTTATATAGCATACTTGAGATTAGAGTTGATTTCTACAGTCATTCCGTATGTTGTGGTTTACCCCATGCTATAGAGAGATTTTCCTCGTAACTGAATTGGCGACCATGTTGAGGATTGAATCTTTTGTTTGTGGTTTGCAGTGTTTTTCTCCTTGACTTTCTTTCTGTTATCCTGAGTTTCCTTGTCGCATGATTACTCAACAATCTATTTTTACTTTGCATCCGAGTTTCTTTGCCTAATCCTTTCCCTGGCAGTTTCTTACAACATATATGTGAGTTTTCCCTTGACATATGCATACATACATGAGATTTCCTTCTATAGGGCACGTACATATGTGAGGTTTTCTCAAACAGTCATGTACATCAACTTTTTGGCTTACTAGTTGAGTTTGGTGTTTGCTGGGTGAGTTTGGTTGGTTGTTGAGTCTTCTTGGGTCTATATCCTAACTGTTGAGTGCCTACAGAGTGATAGGAAACCTTCTTATTATTGAATTTTTTGGCGGTATTCTTTCTTATCATCTTTTTCATTGGTTGTCCTTGCACATTGGTCTGAGTGTTTGCTTCCTAGTATCATGCTATGCTTGTCTATTTTTTCTTGTAGTAGGGTCAATGTGTGAAGTTGTTATTTAGTCCTTTCATTTTCTTTTCTTTATATCGAAAATACAAAAAAAAAAACTCATTTTTCATTATGGCATTTTCTCTTTTGATTATCTAGTATTGATCTTGACACATTTGGAAAGATTGCATTTTATTGAAATTGTAGAAGTTACATGTGAAGCATACCATATCTTGAGAATTTAAGATTACAACTTAGCACTATTTTTATATTAATTTCTTTGATATGTTGAGTCATAATATCATCAGTTTCACGAACATACCTATTGAGTAAACAAAATCCATTAAAAGTAACATTGATTAACTAAAATTGATTAGAAACAATTTAATTTTTTAGAGTACACAAATAAGCATAGGATATAGGGCCTTGGAATAGGATTTTGTGAGTAAACTTCTCCAATTCTATTAAACTAAACATATAGGTATGACCATGGAGTGGTGAAATCCATTGTGTAATTAGTGATGTCAAGAGGCTCCTCTCACACGAAAGTTAAGCACGAGGTCGCACAAAGTTGGTTGCAGAGATAGACCTCTAATACCTTATTAGCGTCAGAGATATTTATGTGGTTTCATTCATATATGGGGGTCTTGCTAATACCTTTACCTCTGTGAGAGGTGTTTCTTTCAATATTTTGGGCTTTGTTACCCTGCCCATACGGTGGACCAGACTTATGACTGTTCGTCTGCGCATTGGTTATATCGTGGTGGCTCTAGTTGCTTGACATAGGTAGCCACATAGGTTATTTGAAGGGGTTATTCTGCAAGTACCTTGAGTCATATAAGGGTTGGAAAACACACAGCCTTTATGGAGGATTACCTCTCCAGGGGGATCTGACCAACTACGTTGTTAAGCCCACGAGGGCCCTTATAATTGATTCTGATACCTCCAATATTTTGAAGGGAGTCTCAAACCCCTCTTGGGAGAGGCATACCTACTCTAGTGAGGGAGGCCCTTTTCAGATACTATATCATGTTTGTGTGCCTTTGGCCTTTTTTCTTTAATTTGGTGTGTGTTTAGGAAAAGGTATGAATTACCTTACTCAATCATTTTTTAATCTTGCCTGGCTAGGACAAGATAGTTGAGAATGTCACCCAGGGTTTTATAGTCTCAAAAATATTATCCCAATCTGCAAGTATTAATTACAAGGGTTTAGGATGATTTATTAATGAAAAGAATGTTGCAATATAAAACAAAATTTATATAAGTTTTTGAAATGCACACAGATTACAGAAAGTAAACATGGAGATCAAAAAGTGAAAAGTAACCAAGTCACAAATACACATATATGAGACAGAGTAGAAATCTGATTTATTTCATTATGAGATATCAAAAGTGTTTTTCTCTTTACAAAACCCCTGTGAGGGCATAAACCAAAGTCTAAATTAGAGATCCCTGATGAACACCATACAAACATGCTTCGACAATAAAGTAAAACTGAAATTTATAATTTGGATCATCTTGCCACAAACTGCTGCCAATTTGACTATGAAAGATATACTTTCTCAGCTATGAAAATTAATTCACAAACGGGAAAGAATACATAGACTATCAAGGATGGATCAACACCTCTAAAACAAGCATCTTAAAAGTTTGGTTCAGTCTCGAACCTTGTTGTCTACAATAAGACCCTACTGTCAAAAAGAGAATTAGGCTTTGAATAAACTCATAAATGAATGAAAACTGAAACTATATCATGAAACCAAAAGAGAAAACCTTAGTCTTGTTTTGTCCTTCTATTCTCCTATTGTTTCTTCTTCTCATTCAGTTTTATTCTTTCCAAATAAGTTGAAGTAGTTCAACTAATTTCTTTAGTTAAGTTAGTTTGACTTAACTAATTAGTTTAGGAGAAATAAATAGTAATAATATAGTTAAGGGTCTTTAATTAATAATAACTTGGTAGGTGGGACTCCTTGTGACTTCCGTCATTTCTTCTTTTCAAATCATAAAATATAGCACAAAAAGGATAATCATTTTAACCACATGCCACCCTTGTAGCTCCCTTAAATATATTCCAAATTGGATATTTAAATATCATAAACAATTTATATCATATCTAAAAATATATATAAATATCCACATCATCCACATTATCCAAATTATCCACAAAATACCAAAACAGAGCTTGTTGTCCAAAAATACTGAAAAACCACTAAGCACTTTATTCATCAACTGAAATCAATCAAAACATAATCTAAAAACCATATTTTCCAGTTTGAGAGGCAATTTTTCTCTTTTCACTGTTGTCTCCCTTTGATTTCCTGGAAGTAGCCTTGAGGTTGTATTTCACTGATCACATGGGAACAGTCATCCTTCAGAGGGAGAAAAAGAGGAGGCAGTTGTTTTTTCCTTTATCTTGCATAGGTTGGGGGATAATAGTTTTTAGCCTTTTACTAGCATGTGAAGATTGAACAGGCGAATCAACACAGGAAATATGGACATTGGGATTGACAGGCAGTGGCAAAGGTAATGAAATATTGGGCCAACTAGGATGGTGAGAGACAGCCGAGTTAACGATCTCTTGCCATCCATCATTTACGTGGACTTCTGGTTGCAATGACACATGTGGAGGAACGGGAATTCCAGGGATGTTCTTGGGAGGCTAGAAAGGAGCTATTTCTGGTCAAGGGTGCATTATTCCATGACCAATCTAGTTCAAGAACCCAGCTTGGAACAACTAGTTCAATTCTTGGGGATCAACATCAAAATGGATGGAAAATCTAGGCCTTCTATGGCCTCGGTTCCAATTTCCTTTGCCTCTGTTATTTCTTCCATTGTTTCCCCTACTGATAAAAATCATCATGTAGCAGCAGTTCATCAGTAATTAAGCTCTTAATAAACCATACATGATACTCTGCTTACATGAATCAAAATTTGGCTCAAAAATTGACATGAGATACATGCAAATCTATCCATAACAAACCATTCATTAATTGCCAAATGAACAGGAGGTGATAGGTTTCATGGGAAATATAGAGGGTGTGTTATTATAGAAAAGTGGTATAATGATAGGGGATTAATAAACAAATATTGTTCAACAATTAATTAAACAATTTAACTATGTAATAAAATACCAAAATATCAGTCACCAACCCTTGTTGTGTTATCCCTTTGTCGCTTTTACACAGACTTTTCCTTTTAAATTTATTTCACAGGACAAGGATGCAATAAGTGAAATCAATATTATGAGGGGAATTTAATGAGCGGAAAATGATAGAATGACAAGGAATTGATATGGATACTTTTCAATTGAAAACAAATCAAAACATATCTCTGTCCAAACCTCTGAAGTTTAACAGTGTTCACTTTAAAAAAAAAAAAAAAATTAATTATTACTTTCTTTGACAAATTTGTTTGTTGGCTTCCAAACAATAATTTATATGCCCATAATTATTTAATTACAGTAGCCATTGTATCCATATAATCATTATATCACAATCATAACGAACAACATTGCTATTGATATAATAAACCACAATAGCCTTTGAGTCACAACCATACATTAACTCCAATGCTAAATCCTTTAAAACCAATAGGAACACACACATTGTTTACAACCATTTATATTCATCGTTTATTTCAACATTTTTCAATGCAATCAAAATGGACGTTATAAATCTTATTCGGGCATCAAACAATTCGCACACAAGTGTCCCTTTTAATATAATCAACATAATGATTGAACCAAATAACATCCAATACTTCGAGCCCAAGCTTCAAACAAATAAGTGTGTACAGACTTCTTCTAGAACTGCCAAACAAGGAACCCAACAAAATCGTGCCCAAGTAACCAAGCACGCACAGTGCTCCCATCAACCATCGAACTAGAGTAAAATAATATCAATATAATATTTAGGGTTTAAGACAACAAGTGGAAGGTATTAACAAGTGGTTTGACCAGAGGAATTGGTATTCGAATAGCGCAAAAATCTCATGCCCTATCACAATTTACCACATAACAATAATATGTAACAATTCTCTCGGTTGTAAGGGTTTCCAAAATAGCAGACGGGCATTTCCAATAGGAAACAAAATGAAGCCAATCCCTTTAATTATCACTGTAAAATGAGCAACCAAGCACAAGCCCGTGCCCAACCAAAAAGCATGCATGATGCTTCCATCATCTTCTGGGTGGCATTAAATTCATATTGTGTAATATTTACCAGGCAACAGTGAGGTCAAAGAAAGTAGCTAACAGCTCGGGATTTTTCCAAGACAAGGCATGAAATACTTCAATCTTTCATCAGTTCACATTGAAACCCACAGGGTTGAAAAATATTGTGTGTACACTAGCCACGGAAACAAACATGGAATGAGCATATTTGATCACAGAGACTTGTAATATCAAGATAAAGGTGGGGCATTCACAAAGCTCATAGCTCTAGCAGACTATCATAACCAATTTAAACAAAGAGGCCAGACCCAAAACCCATCCATAACTGAGCAGGATCCACTACAAACTTATTTAACAATTCCATGCAAGGATTACACATAGCAAGAAGAACGTGACCATTTTCTTTTTTTAAGTGCCAACAGTCCATAACAATCTCCATAAGAACCCAAGGATGCAAACACCAATACACAGTTCAAAATATCATAACATCTTAAGAATCGCACACACCACGAGTAACCAGAGCCAAAAGTTGATTCAAAGGGTAGAGTAACGATCATGGATGGAAGAGTAAGAAAACCCATACCTGGAAAAGCCTGTGTGAGGGAAAAACAAGATTGTATACTTCCTCCATGACCGAACAAAGTGGAGTAGCAACAACTACCAGATCCAAAACAAAATGCAAGAATGACTAGGGTGATGAGCTTGAGAGGAGTTTGAGTGACATGCAGTAAATGCATGTCACTTCTCCCTTCCAACTTCATTCAATTCAAAGTACAATCCAAGACAATTCACCATAGCACTACACCATTAATAAACCAAATATCCATTGCCATATCACTTTTGCAAAGTGCACCACCCCTTGGTAATGTCAAATTTCTTTAAAATAACAATGTGCTATGAACATAACCCAATGTGCAACCATTTATGAAACTCAAACAAGGCGCATAACCATAGTAGCAAGGGTCAAGAGCACCTATCATTTGTCATGATAATACATAATATTAGAACTTGAGTATAGTTCTTTTATCCAAAAGGGTAGCATTATTATCTTCTATCAAAGTTCATCCAAACCATTTAATTCCATGTTTAATACAATATTAAAACCAAAACTGGATTATAACTCTTTCATCCGCAAGGCAGTCTTAACATATTCTGTGAGAGATCATCAAAGCCATTTAGTGTCATGTTTTAATACCCAACCACCACATGTTACCACAACGTTTTAAACCATGATTTCAGACAAATGAATTGTAGAATATTGTGTTGGTACCATCACATAAGAAAACAAAATATAAGCATTGCATATCCACCATAGCGCCATAAGTCTAACAAGGGGGTCCCGCCTACTAGTTTATTATTAATATAGTTAAATAATAAAGCTTGGCAATCATTTGTGAGCATAGTATTCATCGTTTCGCTTTTAGGCGTCAACAAACTGGCAAATCCATAGAGAAATTTGTTTTCAACATATTAAGAACTCAGAATGTCTGGTTTAACATACAGGTGAATCGTAGATAAAAGAATTATTTACCAGAATGATTATGCAACAGGGGAAGTGAGGTGATTTAACAGAAAAAATGATCCGGGACTTTGGGGATAGCTCATGAAAAGTTTTATGTATGAGGGGTTTATCTTGTATGCATAACATTCAATTGCTCATAGTGAAAGACTTTATTTCTTACAAGATAAAAATGGTTGGTGTGCTCTTTTTGAAACTCGGGGTGGAGGGAAGAAAAGGAAAGCAGAAAGTAGGGACGAAAATCCAATTATCTATCTAACAACAGTACTGGAAGTAGAGAAAAATTCTAGTGATGTCTTCAAGGGGGACATCATGACAGTTGTGTAACCTGATTGTTATTGATTAACAATACTTGCAAAATAGCATCGTTGTGGCAAAAATGATCTAGAGTTTATTTCTGAAAAGAAAAGAAATTAATAAAAGAAAAACAACAGAAAAATTAAAACAGTGAAACAGAAAAACTATAATACAGTAGTGACCTTCATGCCGTGTTTTATCTTTCAAACTGGTTCCACATAGTGTTTTAAGTGGGAACCATTGTTACTATAGGAAAATAATCGCTCTTCCAAGTCCTTTATAAGATAAGAATTTGTGCCCAAGACAAAAGCGATTTTAAAAGGACCCAACCATAGTTTTTTAAACTTTGAATGTCTTCCTCTATCAGCATGAGTTGAATCCCAAAGCAAGACTTTCTCATTTACTTTAAATATGACATATTTTGCACTCTTGTTGAAATATTTCTTTACGATTTGTTGTCTTCTCTTTATTTTCTCCAAAGAAAACATCCTTTGTTCCTCTAAAGCTAACAATGCATTTATCCTTTGAGAGAATTAGAAGAATTTAATTCTTCGATCTGTAGCATCATCCGTAGAGAAGAAAGTTCCATCTCGGTAGGAAGAATATCTTTTTGACCATAAAAAAGATGAAAGGCTACGTCCACAAATATATGGCTCGAAGGATTTTATTATAGTTTGGAAATCTCCATGTCGTGCATGGTTACAATCTTAGTTCTTATTTCTTTCCACAGGCTCCTCAATCCCTGCGAGACTAACTAGATTGCACCAGGCTCCTCAGCCTGTGATCTAACCCTTAGGATCGATTCTCTCATGCCCTTTCTAGCTCCCTAGTAACTCATACCATCCTTACAGTTCTCTTCCTTTCTTCGTATATCTCGCCTCTCTCTCCCTCTTCTCTCTCTTTCCCCCCCCCCCTTTGCTCTATGTATCTATCTCTTCTATTTATCTTAGGCTCACCAACCATTACAATGTATTAAAAAAACCCTAACCCTAGCGTCGTTAGGTCTTCCATGCATGCACGTGTGTTGCTTTTCCTTCCAGTTGTTTCTTTCCTCTTGCATGCTTCTCTTCCAAAAATAGTCTTTCTTTTTTATTCAGCCTGCATCCAACATGCCCCCAACACTGACATGTAGCTCGTCCTGAGCCACCTATACCTGGTGCACTTCATCAATCTCTTGTAACTTATTTGTGAGATATGTTGCTTGTGTTTGGGTCTGCATGGTATTCTCCTTGAGTGTGTCCAATACTTGCACTACAATCTCGCCACTAACCATACCTACACACTCTGCCTGGGTTTGTGCCATGTTCATTGTTTCTTCTTCTTCCTGTGCAATGACCTCTGCTGCCCGCTCCTGGAGTGGTTCCATTTGAGCCTGGCACTCCTTTTTCTGTGTCTATGTAGCTATGAGTTTTGTCTGCAGTTTCTTCATATCATGTGCTCCTTTGACGCACTTTGTGATCAGCATTGTCTTATGCCTCTGCTTGAGGTCGTGGATAGTTGCGTTTATCCTTTCTTCTTCTCGGTCCCACTGCTGGACCTGTTGATCTTCTTTCATCTCCATCCAAAGCCATGATGCCTTCTCGAACAAGTCGACCATCACGTGGACTTGTCGCTCTATTTCCTTTATCTGCATTGTTGCCTCCTGCTTTCTCTGTTCCTTCACCTCTGGTGGAGTGATAGGTATGAGCTGCTCCCAGAGGTGCTCGATATCCTGCACAATCTTATCAATCTTATATTTCATCATGAGTTCAGTTGTTTGCACACTCTTTGGTATTTTCTCATAGGCTACGGCCAATTCCTGCTCCATCCTATCTGCACGGTATTTTTCATCTTTGGTCTCGATCTTAGCCTGCTCGAGTACCAATTCTAGCTCATCCTGATTATCCTTTGCCTGCTACAATTCTATTGTGTCTATGCGTGCACGTGACTGTACCTCTTGTGTGATGTTGGCTTGCATTTTATACAAGGCCTTAGTTTCCATCTACATCAATGCCAACTGTATTTGAGCCAATTCATTTAGGGGTGTCTGCCCCATGATTTCTTCCATGCGCAACATGTTGGGTGTGACGTGAAATGTCGAGCTCAATTGTCTTGTCGTATGGATCCTGTCCTTCTCACTTGATCCAGCTTCGCCTCCTATCTGTGATGTTGATGGGATTGTTCCTACTTTGATATCAGCCACCTGTGCTTCTCTAAGTTGTTGGAGGAGTTGTCGCATGTATTCTATCTCTTCCTCAATTCTGTCCCTTTGGCGCTCAGCATTATCAAAATCCTCGACTGTGCGATCCTGGACCATTTGGTCCACCATGTCCACATCATCCTCAATGATTGTGTATTCTGGGGGAGTTATGTGTGCCTTTTCCTTCTTGTGCACACCCCCCGTCTGGATGACGGCCTCTTAGTCTAGCCTTTCTCCTGTTGAGTAGTACTTGATGTGGTTCCCTGTGATGTCTAAGTCTGTTTCTCCTGTACCTATGGTGCTTGTATGTTGTTCTTCTTCCCCGCTTAGGTGCCTTTCTTGGGTGCCCCCCCATTTTTCTATTGTGCCTTGTTCTGACCTGTCCTTGGTTTCTTGGGCACTGTTATCTCTTCGGCATGTGTCTGTTCTTATCTTACCTCCTCTTCCTCCATTTCTGCTGGTATTTCTCGATTGAGGACTAGAATCCTCCAATTATCATCCCAATCCTTAATGCCCATCTCTATGTTCACCTCCTTGATGCAGTAGCGCAGTTGTAGCCATTGATTGTCAGTATCTTTCCATTCCTGGATCCACATTGCATGTCTAGTGGCTTTGAAGTTGGTTATGCCCTGATACTGTGTGATTGCTTCCGGTGTCACCCTCCAAGTGTTGGCGATGCTCTCCTGTAGGTCGTTGTGATATCCTTCAAATATGGTTGCATTCACGTTTCTGTTCTTGGGGTTTGAAGTGAAGCCCAACGATAAGTATCACGCTCTGTGGCAAGGATTGGGTCTAATGGAAAAGAATGAATACTTCGGCTCCTTCCATCTGATCAAGGCTATTAGGATGAGTAGCCAGGAATAGTGAAATTTTGTCCCCATATCCTACGCGTCCTTGTAGTCATCCAAGAACAGATTCAGCAAATAAGGGGCCCAACTGAGTTTGGTGCCCTCTGCACACTGTACTGCAGCTACAACAAACTCGGTCGGGACTTCCTCCTTGCAGAATTTTCTGAGTAATTTGCATTCCATAATTTATGTGGCCATTCTTGTCGCGACGTCACTAATACGCTTGATGATGATTCCGCGCGACCCCCTTGTGGTACCATATTTCTTCTTCATTTCCTCATCCAGTGCTTTCTCCTTTGTCTTGTCCTCAAGGAACTGCGTGGGATCCTCACCCTATGATGGCAGCCCTGTGATGTATGCAATAAGATCTACATCTATTGAGACGAGTTGTTCCAGCCACAGGTATCCGCCATGGGTGACTTCCATCAGTTGCTTGACGCAGTTTTTTGCATATTGGCCCCTCCCAAAGTGCGGGATGTCCAATAGGCCTAGAATCTCATTTTTTGCCAGTCCAGTTGCCCAATGGACTGGTTGATTAATTGGTTCACCAAAGGATCTTGTACCCACAGTCTGTAGGTAGACTTTCTTGGCGAACTCTGGGAACTTGTCTGTGTCTGTCACGTCATGGTCTGAGTACCTCAATTTCTCCACATGGCCTAACATATTTCTTATTATATGTACCCCTTCCAGAATACATGGCAATACAATGGTTGTGGTGGCTTGCTTGCGCGGTGGCTTTGGTACCACCTGCTTTCCCTTCTATTGTGGTGGATGACTCAAGGTCCCAGCCTCCATTGTTCGATCTTCTACATATTCATCTGGTTGGCTGGTGAAATCTTCCACTGTGCCCATATGTGGTTGTTCTAGCGTGGTTGTGTGTAATATTTCTGGCGCGATCATTTCTTCCTGGTTCAGGACCATCCCATTAACTCTTGGGCTCTATTGAGGGTTTCCAGAGTGAGAATGATTGTCTTCATCCTTAGCCTGTTGTCCTTGTCCCCCTTATGGTACATCCATGTCCATTCCCACTGGTTTTGTCTACTAGGTTTCCTCCACAATAGGTGTGGGGCTTCCTGGTGTCATATTGGGTGACGGGATTTCATCCACATTGACGACTTTTGGAGGTTGAAGTGGTTGTTGTTCTATTTCCTATGCTTTTGGTGAGGCTCTGGCATTGCTTCAGAGTCGTCAACTAGTTTGGTTTGGTTGTCCTTCTTTGGGTGGTGTCATGGTGTTCAGGTTGTTGTTCGTCGAATGTGGTGGCTTTTGTAAGCTCTGGAAACTTTGCTCTTGGTTCTATATTCTCTATTGCTCTCTGCTTTTCTCACTTGCACAATAACCTTCCCAGTCCCGTGTACTAGTTTATATAGGAATTCTGTGAAGCTTCTTGGAGACATTACATCATTGACATTTTAATCGAACCAATGCTTCCCGCATACTTGTTATTGAATTCCCTTGTTGTCGCCAGTTGGCGCGATTAATGCGGCATCCCATTAGTCAATTTTGTTATTTAAGTTTGATAGTCGTCCTCTGTTGGCGGTTGTTTGTCATGTCCTCCTTTCCCGTTGTTTATGCTTTCCCGCTTGTAGTCACCGTTGGTCTTTTCCTCTACCGCACTGGCATTCCCGAGTGTGCACGCTCATTCTCTTCTTGGCGCCCTATGCCTTTGTTAAATGTTCATCTTTTTCTTTTCTTTTTTTAATTGCCCGAGGGTCGACTGGCCCTGTACAGCTTCAGTCATCTCCCATTGATCATCCCTATGAGTTATCTTCCTCCTAAATCCTTTAATTGTACATCTCCCCCATCTGGGATAGTCTTTTCTTCGTATGGTCCTAACCAATGCATTCAGAGTTTCCCTAGGTGTTGAAGGGATTTGTTTTCATACATCAAGACTAGGTCTCCTTCCTTGAAACCCTTCCTCTTGATATGACTTTCATGCCAAGATTTTTCTCTTTCTTTATGGACTTCCTGGTGGAACCCTACTAGAATCCTATCTTCCTCCATGGTCATCAGTTGATTTATCCCTTCATGTAGTGTGCCTCGTTTTGTCATGTTTGTAATTGTTGCTACGTGCATACTAGGCACCAAAAATTCTAATGGTACCACAACTTCTTGTCTGTATGGTACTCAGAATGGTGTTTGTCCTGTTAATTTCTTTCATGTGGTCTTGTATGCCCACAATACCACTGGTATCTTCAAGTCCTAATCATCCCTATTAATGTTGCAGATCTCCATCAGTGCATTTTCAAGGATCTTGTTAAAGGCTTCCACTATTCCATTTGCTTTAGGATGACATGGTGTACTCTTTTGATGATGAACTTCAAATTCTACAGTCATAGCCTAGCCTTAAAAGTACTATTAATGAAATGAGTGACTTGGTCACTCCTAAAAACCCTCGGGCAACCAAATATAGTGATCACTTGCTCGAACAAGAAGTGTGTTGTTGTCTTTGCACTGCAATATTTTACTGGTGTTGCTTCCGCCCATCTTATCAGGTATTCCATCGCAATGATATTGTACCTTGCTACTGACCTTTTTGCTGGTGGGTTAATTGGTCCCACAAAATCTATTTCTCATTTGTCAAATACCTATAAAGTTACTTTTGTTCCCAGAGGCATCTCATCCCTTATATTCAGTTTACCAACCCTATGACAGACATCACATTTCTGGCAGTAGTCCTTCGAGTCTCTGTGCATGGTCGGCCACCATAATCCTATGCACAATACCTTATGCATGGTACCTTTTCCTGCATAATTCCCTCCTGCTATTCCCTCATGGGATTTTGCTAAAATTCTAGGTCTTTCATGTTCTAGCGCACATCTTCTCAAGGCGCTATCTGCACCCATTTTGTATAATTGTCCTACAATTAGCTGGTAATTTGTAGCCTTGACTACCAAATTCTTCTTCTGCGTGGTGTTATATTCCTATGGTGCAGTCCCTATACTCAAGTACTAGATGATGTCTGTGAAGTATTCATCTGCTATCTGGACTGAAAATAACTGTGCGTCTAGAAATTTATCCTCTAGGTTTGTAGGTTCCTCCCCATTCATGATCCTTGACAAGTGATCAGGTCCTGCGTTCAACTTTCCTAGCTTGACTATTACTTCAAAGTCAAACTCCTGGAACAACAATAACCATATTCAAATTATC
Organism: Picea mariana; assembly: GCA_032191745.1. NCBI lineage: Eukaryota > Viridiplantae > Streptophyta > Pinopsida > Pinales > Pinaceae > Picea > Picea mariana. The sequence continues at coordinate 258,627 of JASDQU010100882.1, forward strand.
CCCCCCAACATTGTCTTGTTGACGAGGTATTTGAGAGTTGAATGGTCCGTGAACATCTTGAAATGTTTTCCTAATAAATAAAGTCTGAATTTCTGGAGTGCGTAGACCATAGCTAGGCCTTACCTCTATGTAGTGTTGTAGTTATACTCTAATTCTAACAGTTTTCTGCTACCAAATGCTATAGGATGGTCCAATTCTCCTGCTCTTGGCTGCGCTAGAATAGATCCAAGTGTTATGGCCGATGCATCTACATGTACGTGGAATTTCTTCTTCCAATCTAGGAATACTAGTATTGGTGTGGTTACCATCTTCTCTTTCAGAGTATCCAGACCGTGTTGACAGTCCTCATTCCACTTGAACCTTATGTCTTTCCTTAGTAATTTCTCCATTAGTGCAGTGATATGCGTGTATCCTTTTATAAATTTCATGTAGTATCATGTGTATCCCAATGTCGCTCTTAATTGATGGGTTGTTTTTGGTGGTGGCAGGTTAACAATTACTACAATCTTGGTAGGATCTACTAGCAAACCTTGCTTGCATACTATATGGCCCAATAGTATCCCAAAAGGTGTTCTAAATATGCACTTATTGATATTTAATGATATTTGGCACTGCTTGCATCTTTATAACATCATTCGTAAGACCTCTACATGGTATTTCAATAGACTATATATTGTCCAATCGTTTAGATATACTTCTAGAAACTGGTGGATAAATTCTTTAAATGCAGCTATGACTACTCTGGAAAATATTGTTGGTGCATTCTTCAATCCAAACGACATGATTGTATACTGGTATGATCCTCATTCAGTGGAAAAGTGGTCTTGTATCTATCTTCTGGTGCTATCTTTATCTGATGGTATCCTGATAATCTATCGATGAATGAATAAGCTTATTGTCCTCCTACATTTTCCAAGACTTCATCTGTGAATGGGGTAGGGAATGGGTCATGTAAGCACGCATAATTCAACTTTCTCAAGTCGACACATATTCTTATCCCCCCTTTTTTCTTCTCTTGAACTACAATTGGGCTTATCCATTCAGATTCTTCTATAGGTTCTATGATTCCAGCCTCCAACATCCTATCAATATCAGCTTTTACTTTTTTCTTATATATTGGGTTTAGTATGTATGGTCACTGTCTGATTGGTCTTCTGTCAGCTCTGAGCGGTATTTTCATTTCTCCTAGCTCTCCCACTATGCCTTTCATTTATGTGAATGTTGTTGGGAATAGGTTGATGTACTCACGCAGTAACTCTGTTATACTTTCTACTGTTTGATCATCCCAATAGTCTCCAATGCTAGCCATTTTGGGATTCTCCACTGTCCCGATGTCAACTTTCTTCACCTTGATCGAGGAAGAAATCACCTCTAATTCCAGAGGTGGACCCTCCACTTCTCTCTTGCCTTCAACTTCCTCAATCTGAATATCATGCGGGTCATCTTCATCTAATACTTCTTCCTGCACATGGTAGAATGACAGTAGTTCTTTCACTGTCTGTTTGTTTTGTTTTTGTTCATCTGTTATAAGTTCAACTTCTGGTTCTTTAATAAATATCACCCCTCTTGTTTGTTTAAGTGTTGCATCTATGTTGGGGTTCTCATTCTCAAATGAGAAAGTGATTGTAAAGTTTTGTTGTAGTAATATCCAACTCGTAGTTCCTCTGCACAGTTCTTGGTATGAATACTAGTTTGATGGGATGCCCTCTAATGTGTGTACAAAATGGTGAGACCATTCCTCTGGCGGTGTTAGTTTTCAAAGCGCTTTTCACTTCTCCAAGTGTCCTACTGGTTCCCCCTTTCCATCATATTTAGTTCACTGGTTGCTTCCTTGTTCTGTGCCAAACCTAATGGGCAGTAACTGCTTACATTGGTACCAGTCCTTGATTGTTTCTTTGTGCGCACCCCACCATCTCACAGGTGTCACCTTGACTACTATATCTAGTTCTAAGAGTCTCTCATTTTCTAACACGTCATCTTCATAGCATGTCAAGAATGCTTCTATATTGGTCACACCATGGAAGTTGGGTGGTTCCCTTATGTTCGTACCTAACCATCTTACTACGCAGTCTATTCTTGTGCATCTTCTTGTGGAAACTTTGTGTAACCTCTGTTGCCAATTCTCTAAGCCCGTATCTAAGTCTGACTCACATGAGGTGATGCTCCTCCAACTGAGTATCCCATCCACGGTTGGGTTCATGTAATCTTCATCTCATGCGGTTGTTCTGTACAACTGGTTAATTTCCTCCAGGTCTAAGCAAGTAGGTTCTATGAACCTTTCGCCTTCCGATGGGTCCAATGGCACAATGACGTTGTATTCTCCTGAATAGAAGTTCATTTTCTGTGTCTTTAAGTTGAGTATGGCCTGGTTATCAAACTCCCAATACAAGTCGAGCAATGTTGGATAAGGTGTTGTGTCATCCACTATTTCTATTACTTCAAAGTCAGATTTAGTCCACACTCCATCCAAGTCTATTGTCACTCCTTTTAGTCTTCCAATTGGTATAACTCTGTGTTTATTTGCTAGTTTCAGTTGAACTGGTGAATAACCTAATGTGGGCTCTCCCATACATTGTCATGTCTTCTTGGGTAATACATTGACTTCAAATCATAAATCCTGTATAATATCTCCCATGTTGAAATCTCCAATGTTGGTGTTCACCCTGAACTCCCTACTTGTTCTCCTCCTTGTATGTAGGTGATTGACTATTTTTTGTTCTATATTTCCTTTTTCCTCTATGCTACATATTTCTGGCACATTTTGTAATACTTTGACAGAGGATGGATCATTTAGTAATTTTACACATGATTGCAAAAATCCTTTGATCGTACTTACTTGTCCTAGGGGCTGTGTTTCTTTGGTGTGATCCAACGATGAAGGCATCTCGTACTCTGGTACTTCCTTACTATGATACATGGTTGATGTCGACGCAATGTTTGGTTTCAGAAATTCTTGTCTGGCTTGCTTAAATATCTCCTTCTCGTTCTACGCATCAAACTACTTCCTTGGTTCGGCATTCTTCTTCACCCATTGGTGTTGCGCTGGCTCTTGTCGTACTGCGTCATTTCTTATTTTATCTCCTCCGCATTTAACTATGTTGATGTTTCTTCCTTCATCCCTTGCTTCTGTTGAAATCCACTAATGATCTGAAAATAGTGGGCTGACTTGTTATGCTATGCAAGCACCCTCTACTTCATTAAAACAAAACTTACAGGACCTTGCTTCATGTGTTAAAATATGCAAGATAGATTATGTGCCAAGTTTATGCTTCTTCTTTTAAATGTTTATGTGTGAGGAAAATTTCTCTTAAATGGTTAAATAAGTGCTTTAAATAAAAACACAGCAACATAACTTGTAGCAAATAAACCATCAAACTCACAACAATAACAAGATGATAAAGGAGTTCACCCCTCTCCGGGCTACATCTCCTTGAGCCTCCATCAATGGACTTGGCTCTTTGGGATTAATTTGTCAAAGATTATTTTACAAGATGCTTCTCAACTCCAACGGAAATTCAGACTATACCATTGGGATCAGAATACATAAAAACCCCAAAAATGACTAATAAAACTCTGAAAACGGATCATGGCTCATCCGAGTATGACCTCTTCTACATGTGGCCTTAAGCTTCCCTGAGCTTATCTGTGGAAAAAAAACCTGTAAAAGTCCTCAAAAGCCTCTAAAACCTATCCCAATGTGTTCATAGCATAACAATTAGCCAAAAATGACTATTCAGTCACAGAAAACAAACTTGGACTCACCAAAACATGACCTCAATCAATGAGGGATTCAAGCTCCTTGGAGCTTCCTGAAACTTCAATGGTGAAAAACCTACAAAATAAGTCTTCAAATGGCTATGAAAATAGTGCCAATGGATTCAAAACGTCCAAAAACCCCTAACTGGGCTTTTACGGCACCTCATTCGACCAAAAAATGAAGAAGATATGCCTCCTGCCATTCTCTTCCTTCAAGCTTGTTGTCTCTGGTTCGCCAAAACGCACCTCTGGGCGTTCTACCAAGAACACGCTCCAAATTCATGCTAAAACCTAGCACCGAGCGCATAACTGCAAAAATTGACCAAATTGTAGGACGGTTAGGGCACGCCTAGCCCCTAACCTCCAAACTCGTGGACACATGGGTCCATGTGACCTCGCGCTCAAATAAAAAGGGCTAAACTCCAAAATCAAATAAACAACCGACAAGTGTCGGCGCATGGATTAGACCGTTGACAAATGTTTTAAACTCCAGCGCAAGGTTCTAACCATCGGTCATATGTGTTACACCAAAACCGTGGGCTTGGAGTCCCGTTTGAATTGCGTGCACGTGGATGGTCGTATTGAATCCACATATGATTGGGGGCTGGGGCTTAGCCCCAGCCCGGACCGCACCCAACCACCACATAACTCAAATTCAAATATATATTAAACCGTATATATAATAAGAAACATAATATGGCACGTTAGTTGGTCAGACTTTGCGAAGAATTGGCCGGTGGAGAGGTCCGGGGTTCGATCCCCGCAGACTTCATAATATTTTGAACAAACAACCAGTGCCATGGTGCCACGTGGCATCCCATGACTAGGCCACGTGGCATCTCATAATTTGTCAAAACCATGCCATGTGTCACAACATGATTCATCCAATTGTCAGCCAATCTGAAACTGCCATGTCAGCATGTGCCAACTCAGCTCTTCCATGTCAGCGTACGACCTCTGCCACGTCAGCCTGTACAGACTGCACAGTCGGCACAATTGTTTTTTACCTGTTTGGCGATTTGAACAGATCGTGGTATCTCTCGCTCCCGATGTCTATTTGAACCCAAACGAGTTGCGTTGGGTTCGTGATGATGAGATCTACGCTCTCGTTCGTTTTGAGGCAATTCCGAGAATGTTGATTTTTGAGCTAAATTTTGACCCCTAGTCGAGATTTTGATCAACTGAACATTCTGATTGTTCTGATTGTTTTGATTCTTGTTTTCTTGGATCTTCCCTAATAGCATAGGACATTCTTTTGTGTCATGATCTAATGCATGACAATACATATATCTCGTTGGTGGAAGTGGACATTCTCTTGCATAGTGTCCTGGTTATTGACAATTGTGACATACCACTGGTCCTCTACCTCTTCCAAAGCGTCCTCTTGCTCTTCATTTTCCTTTGTATCTAGCTCGATCCCCTCATGGCGCGTTATACTTAGGTGCCTAGTTATACTACGTGGTATTATAGTGTGGTTGCATGGTTTTATATTGCAGTTGTGCAGTGTTGTATGATTGTTGCACGGTGTTGTACTGGGTCGGTATTTGATTAAACTGGGGTGCGGCTTGCCCAATCATCATCTCTTCATGTACCTAATATGCATCTGATGTTCTCTCTCTCATCAACTCCATGGTTCTACAATCTTTGTCATCATGGCCTACTGACTTGCAGAAGTTGCAATACGATCTCTTCGGCATTTTCTGGTACTTCTGCATCATTGGGAAGTGATATGGATCATGACCATGTTTCTTTCAAATCTCGCACCATAGTCCTCCTATTGGTAATGGATTTGGAATTCCTGTTGCCATGTACTGCATGAATGTTGGAAAATCGTTCTTATGGTGTGCTTCTGTCCTACATGTGGTACACCAAACGAATTCCCTTTTTTCCTTGTTCCTGTTCTGGTTTAGTTGGAATGTTAAGTTCTTCAGATCCTCCTTCGTCTCCTCGATGGCTGGATATGTCTTATGATATTGGTTCTCTTCCAATTGTAGGGATGCTTACAAAGCCTCTTCCTGTGTCTGAAACTTTTGTTGTTGTAGTGGATATTTCAAGTGTGGTAGCAGTGAATTGACGAAGAGATGCCTATGCTACATATTTGTCATGACATATTTTATCTTTCCTTTTAGTCACTTGAATCTTTGGTCAATATCCCATACGGATTCTCCTGGTTTCTGTCTAATCTCTATCATCTTGTTCATGTATTGGTCCTCTGAACTTGGCTTCTAGAACTCATTTATCAGCAACTTCTTGATATCTTCAATCGTTCTCGTTTTCCTTGGCAGACTGTTTGTGGCTAAACTCATATACCAATCTAGTGCACGATCTCTTAATGTGATAGCTAACTATGCAATTTTAGTGTCCTCATCTGCGATCTATTTTGCTTCTCAAATCTTTTCACAGATAAACAGGTGCTTCTTCGGGTCCTCCAATGCTTCTCCTTTGAATTATGGTAACCTGATGGTTGGATCATGTCCCGCCATCTTAAATGTTGAACTAGTACCTCTGTGTGGTGTAGATATTTGACTATTGCTTCCTAAACTGGCTCCCCCAGTTGTTTTTCCCTATGTAGATGTACTTCCTACTATATTCCTTATCTCAAAATTCAGTTGTCTAAACAGTGGTGTTTTTCTTGGTGTATTAGTCGCACATGGGTTTATGGGTTCCACACTAACACTGATATGGATAAGAGTGTCGCCTTCTACTTCTGCTCTTGGACCTCTCATGTTCCTCTCATATGTCATGCACAGAATTTCCTCAATCTACTCCACATCCTGGAGATCCTCTACCTCTTCTTCATCACTTGCCAAGCCTTCCCTCGTGGCTACGGCTCTCTTCTTGGTGTTCACCTTGTATTTGTAGGGTACTCCACTGCGCGTCCTTCTAGTTGTTGCCATGATTTGGTCATCGTCCATCATAATTGGGTCTAAGGCCTCCTCCTTCTTTCCTTTATCCCCTTCTCCTTCCATTTATCCTTTTCATGTTAGTGCTTCCCCCCTTCCTCCATGCATGCAGGGAAGTTTAGTTGTCTGACTCCATTGTCATTTCACCTTTGTTATATACCAATATCTTAATGGAAGTATATAATTATCTTTTATACCTACCTTGAGGTCCCTTCAGGAATTGTTGTTCAGCTGTGTTGTATGACTTTGTTGTATCTACTGCAAACTCTGTGATAAATCCAGCAACAATGTTGTCTAACCATAAATATACTACGCGTGTAAACTTATTATCAACGTGTTGTAGTTGCATGATCTCTTCGTGATTCCACTCTAGTTGTCTGATCCGATTCGTTGGATGGTTTTCTTTAAATATTTTGATCCACTCCTGCAATATGTGTGGGAAATCACAGAAAAATACTTCATGCAAGTCAGTAAATACGTGCTTGTCCACATACTTGCGCGGCATTAACTTTGGGTTTTTGTTATCCTTTTGTACAAACTCTAGCTTCTTTGTCTTCAGCCAGCTTTTGATCTCTTCCTTTGTGGGATTCCACAGTCTCAACATCCCCTTTTATCTTTTCATTCTCTCACCTTCTTTTCGTCTGATCTCGTCTTCTTTTGACACATCTTCTGCAGATCTCATATGCTCAATTCCATTTCCTTCCAATCAGCTGGCAATAGAACCATTTGTTGGTTTTCATTCCCTTTTATCTATTTACCATTACAAATTGACCCTAGTTCATAACTAAGAATCTTACCAACAAAATCCATTAAAGACTATTGGCCCCTCTGGTCACCCAGAAGGCAACGCAATACACAAAGTGTATTGTGCAGTCTCACCCGAGATAGCTCTATGGGTGGCTGCAATACTCAGGTGTTTGCAACCTGAGATTGAGCAAGATATGCACCTTAACCTTTATTCAGTTCTTTTAACATCTAATATAACATTCATTTTATGCATGCATGTGGTACATCAGATTTACTTAGCTACTTCATGCATTCAACATTCATCAACTAATCAAACGCAAAAACACATTCATTCAGTCACATAAAACAGTATTACCGTGGTTCACCCCCTCCTGGGCTATGTCCACAAAGATCTGGGTCTAAGGATTTTATTATAGTTTGGAAATCTCCATGTCGCGCATGGTTACAATATTAGTTCTTCTTTCTTCCCACAGGCTCCTCGATCCCTACGAGGATGACTAGATCACACCAGGCTCCTCAGCCTGCGATATAACCCTCAGGATCAATTCACTCATGCCCTTTCTAGCTCCATAGTAACTCGTACCATCCTTATAGTTCTCTTACTAAGATGATTGAATAGTTACTTATTGGCATGTCAATTACCTGGATATTAAGGGTTGTCATAATTTCAGGATGTGCGTACAGAACCAAAGTCACGTCTTTGATTTCACCTATAGTCGATTGTTGTAGACTATTATACGAGAGCATGCTTCTAGAATTTTCATTGGTACAAGATAATCCTAGCTCTTCCATAATAATTTTCGACATTACGCTTGGGCCAGAACCGTCATCAATCAGGAAACAATGGGCTATTTTGTCCATAATTTTTACAAAAAAGAAAAATGGAGGGTTTTTTACAGGGTGTCTAAAATTATTTACACCTACTTTATTTACAATATAATCCTCTTCTTTTACCTCTTTAGAGAGATTGGCTATGGTGGAATATTTTCCTTCCATGAAATTTTTTAGATGCTTATGTTGCTCAGGAATGGCAACCATGTCTAGAAGAGTAGCATCGACCTTGACATTATCCAATTGGTTGAGAATGTTATATTTGGAAGAGGAAAGAGGGGAAGGGACACCTTGACTTTCAGGAGTTTTGGCAGCTTGTACAGTAGCAGTTGGCAAAGATGAGCTTGGGCTAGAAGAAGTACGAGGGGGATCATATTTTCCTTTTGAAGCATAGGACTTATTCCTAGTCTTTATGATCATGACATCTTCTAGTTCTTCCTAATCTAGAACCGCAATGGTGGTCTCAATCTTTTTGCCAAAGATTTTATCTCTGGCACTCTTCTTTACCTCACAAGTACTTTCCACGTGATTTTCCTCACAAAAATTACACCAACTACGAGGCATGATGGCCTTGGGCTGAAAGTTGTTTTCATTGGTAGTCCTAAAAGGTGGTAAGGAAGAAGATGATGCCCCAGGAGTAAGTGAAGGGACAGTTCCCTTTTGCTTGTATGATATCATTCGATTGTTCATATCCTGTACAAKTTGTAGGAGGGAAGACATGTATGTTTGTTTAATTGAGTTTCCCTTGGGAAGACCTGTTCTTTCTAGTTGTTCTTCATACTCTAGAGAAGTATGAAGAGAGGAACCAAGATTKTCAATAGTTTTTTCTTAAATCCTATGCTGATAATGGGAAGGTAGAGAATTATAGTAATGCATAAAAGTGGCTTGGTTCTGGGGGCGAATAAGTTCGGGAATTTGATTATACAACTTGGTGAAATGAAGGTTGAAAGACTTAATAATTTCATCGTCCTTGTATGCAATGTTATTGTATTCCCATAATTGTTTGGTTGGGCTCTTAGACTACCCATAAGTGGATTTGAACTAGTAAACTAACTCCTCCCAAGTGGAAAGAATCTTGGGAGGGAGATCAAAGAAATGTGTCACTACTTTCCCTTCGAAGGAATTGACAAATAAGCGCATACAAGTATCATTGTCATTAGCTCCTATATTGTGACAGGCATTAGAGAATTCCACCAAGTGTTCGTTTGTAGTGACTGTGTTATTTCCTAAGAACCTAGGAAGATGCTCTTTAAACTTTGGTAGCGGACGAGTAGCAGGTGCTAGGTTCAAAGGAGAAGATACATGCCTAGGGGTAGTAGTAGCATTTTCCTCGAATTGAAAAATTCCATACCTCTTTATGACCTTAGCAGGGTTAGTACTTGATTGGACAGGAATCTGATGGCTATACAAGCTACCAATCATTTATGAGGCCGAAGGTTGGGAATATGAGGCACCTCCAGTGCCACCTGGGGAATATGAGGCACCTCCAGTGCCACCAGAACCACCCACAGATTCCATTTTGTAAATGATGGGTGAGGGTGAGAAACATGAACTAGCTGAATCAGACAAAGTTATCCTTAGATTACCTTGTTGGGTTGGCAGAATAACGTTCCTTATTCCTATTTCAATGATAGGAGTGATTTTAGGAGACAATCCTCTTCTTCTCCTAGAGATGCGAGGATTTGAGGACATGAAAAGAAGATCAAAACTTTTAGGAAAAAGAGAGCTACAATTGATTCCTAGGTTGCCTTTGTCTATCCTCCCAGCGTTCTTGAACACTAGTGTCTTGTTCAATTACTTCCCACGAGCCTTCAAGCTCATCCCGAGTATTAGCGGTTTCTAAGATGGTATTGAATAAAGTTAAGGCAATGCTAGTTTAGTATTTAAGACTGTGTTCAATATTGGGCTGCCTTGTAACAAGTATTGTCATGAGGAAAATAAAACAATCAAAGAAAAGAAGAAATATTCAATGATAATTGTGAATACAATCAACCAGAGAGATATGGAAGATATCCCCAGTATGGTCTCCAAATAAATGTTGAGGAAAAGGTATGAATTACCCTACTCAATCATTTTCAAACCTTGCCTAGCTAGGAAAAGATATTCGAGAATGTCACCCAGGGTTTTATAGCCTCAAAAATATTCTCCCAATCTGAAAGTATTAATTACAAGGGTTTAGGATGATTTATTAATGAAAAGAATGTTGCAATATAAAATAAAATTTATATAAGTTTCTGAAATGTACACAGATTATAGAAAGTAAACATGGAGATCAAAAAGCGAAAAGTAACCAAGTCACAAATACACATATATGAGACAGAGTAGCAATCTGATTTATTTCATTTTGAGATATCAAAAGTGTTTTTCTCTTTACAAAACCCCTGTGAGGGCATGGACCAAAGTCTGATTTAGAGATCCCCGATGAACACCATATAAAAAGACTCTGACAATAAAGTAAAACTGAAATTTATAATATGGATCAGCTTGCCACAAAATGCTACCAATTTGACCCTGCAAGATATCCTTTATCAGCTATGAAACTTAATTCACAAACAAACAAGAATACACAGACTATCAAAGATGGATCAACACCTATAAAACAAGCGTCTGAAAAGTTTGGTTCAGTCTTGAACCTTGTTGTCTACAATAAGACCATGTTGTCAAAAAGAGAATTAAGCTTTGAATAAACTTAGAAATGAATGAAAACTGAAACTATCTCATGAAACCAAAAGAGAAAACCTTAGTTTGGCTTTGTCCTTCTATTCTCCTCTTGTTTATTCTTCTCATTCAACTTTTATTCTTTCCAAATAAGTTGAAGTAGTTCAACTACTTTCTTTAGTTAAGTTAGTTTGACTTAACTAATTAGTTTAGGAGAAATAAATAATAATAATATAGTTAAGGGTCTTTAATTAATAATAACTAGGTAGGTGGGACCCCTTGTGACTCTCGTCATTTCTTCTTTTCAATCATAAAATATAACACAAAAAGGATAATCATTTTAACCACATGCCACCCTTGTAGCTCCCTTAAATATCTTCCAAACTGGATATTTAAATATCATAAATAATTTATATCATATCCAAAAAATATATAAATATCCACATCATCCACATTATCCAAATTATCCACAAAATACCAAAACAGAGCTTGTTGTCCAAAAATACTAAAAACCACTAAGCATTGTCTTCATCAACTGAAATCAATCAAAACATAATCTAGAAACCATATTTTCCACTTTGAGAGGCAATTTTTCTCTTTTCACTGTTGTCTCCCTTTGATTTCCCAGAAGTAACCCGTGGTTGGTTAGACCTTTGAGGTTGTATTTCACTGGTCACATGGGAACAGTCATCCTTCAAATGCATGCGGGAAGACACGGATTTTGAGGAATCATCGGAGGGAGAAGAAGGGGAGGCATTTTCTTTTCCTTTATCTTGCATAGGTTAGGGGATATCATTTTAGTCTTTTACTAGCATGTGAAGATTGAATAGGAAAATCAACACGAACAATATGGACACTGGGCTTGACAAGCGGTGGAAAATGTAATGACACATTGGGCCAACCACGATGGTGAGAGACAATTGAGTTAACCATCTCTTTCCATCCATCATTTGTGGGGACTTCTGGCTACAATGACACATGTTTAGGAATGGGAATGACAGGGGTGTTTTGAGGAGGCTGGATAGGAGGTATTTGCGGTCGAGGGTGCACTATTCCATGACCAATCTAGTTAAAGAACCCATGTTCGAAAAATTGGTTCAATTCTTGGGGATCAACATCAAAATGGATGGAAAATCTAGCCCTTCTATGTTCGAATTTCCCTTGTCTCTGTTATTTATTCCATTGTTGCCCCTACTGAAAAAACTCATCTTGTAGTAGAAGTTCATCAGTAATGAAGCTCTTAATAAACCATACATGATACTCTTCTTAGATGAATCAAAATTTGGCTCAAAATTTGACACGAGATACATGCAAATCCATCCATAACAAACCATTCATTAATTTCCAAATGAACATGGGGTGATAGGGTTCATGGGAAATATGGAGGGGGTGTAATTATCGAAAAGTGGTATAATGATAGTGGATTAATACACGAATATTGTTCAGCAATTAATTAAACAATTTAACTGTGTAATAAAATACCAAAATATCATTCACCAACCCTTGTTGTGTTATCCCTTTGTTGCTTTTACACAGACTTTTCCTTTTAGCTTTATTTCACATAATAGGGATGCAATAAGTGAAATCAAGATTATGAGGGGAATGTAATGAGTCAAAAATAATATAATGACATGGAATTGATATGGATACTATTCAATTGAAAAAAAAAAAAAAAACATGCAATCAAAACATATCTCTCTCCAGACCTCCAAAGTTTAACAATGTTCACTTTTTCAAAAAAATAATTTAAATTGTTACTTTCTTTGACAAATTTGCTTGTTGGATTCTAAACAATAATCTATATGCCCAGAATTATTTAATTACAGCAACTATTGTATCCATATAATCATTATATGGAAGTCATAACGAATAGCATTGCAATCGATATAAGAAACCACAATAGCCTTTGAGCCACAACCACACATTAACTCCAATGCTAAATCCTTTAAACCCAATAGGAACACGCTCAGTGTTTACAACCATTTATATCCATCATTTATTTCAACATTGTTCAACGCAATCAAACTAGATGTTATAACTCTTATTCGGGCATCAAACAATTCGCACACAGGTGTCCCTTTTAATATAATAAACATAACGATTGAACCAAATAACATTCAATACTTCGAGCCTAAGATTCAAATAAATAACTATGTACAGACTTCTTCCAGAACTGCCAAATGAGGAACCCAACAAAATCGTGCTCGAGTAACCAAGCACGCATAGTGCTCCCATCAACCATCGAACTGGAGTAAAACGATATCAATATAATATTTAGAGTTTAAGACAGCAAGTGGAAGGTATGAACAAGTGGTTCAACCAGAGGGCTTGGTATTCGAATAGCGCAGACATCTCATACCCTATCACAATTTACCACATAACAATAATATGTAACAATGCTCTCAACTATAAGGGTTGTTGATTAAGTTTGGTTGTCATTGATGTCAACTCTTGAAGAAAGCCCCGTAGCACAAAGGTTTGGGTAATGGACCCAAGTTTTTTTTATGTAAATATGACTCATTATTGTCTTTTCATGGTTGATAAGAATTACAGATGGATAAACTTCAAAGTGGTCCCCTTATGGTGAAATCCCTCACAGGAAGACGCTTTGCGAATTGAGTTATCCTAGAAGTATGGTTAGAGAACCCATGATTAGTTGTGGAATAATGAGATGAAGGTCAGTGAATTTTTTAGGGAAAATATCCTAGATGGATATTGATTTTCATGCCATTTTCAGTGGTATGTGGAACGTCACATAACTCCTCACGGTTAGAGAGTTATGGCAATGAGAAGTTGGAGAACCCAAGTTTGGGTAATGGACCCAAGTTCGTTTGATGGATAATGGTATGAGTTTTGATATATTTGTAGGAAATACTATTCTATATTTATGGTACATGTCATTCCATTTCTGGTGGTATGTGGAACATCACATAACTCCTCACGGTTTGAGAGTTATGGCCTTACGAAGTTGGAGGACCCTCTTATGTCATCTAGAAGCCCCAAAAGGTGAAAGTAGTCAAAGTGGTTTAAGATATTTTAGAAGGTAAATAATAAAGTGAAGTGATGATTGTACTATAATTAAAAGTGAATACAAAATAAATTATTTAAATAATAAATTTAATGGTAAAAATTGGGTTAACCCTAAAATAAGGAAAGTGGGCAAAGTGACCTAGAAGATGTTTTTAAGGAAGCTACTTGGAGAGTATAAATAAGAGGCAAGGCTCTCTCATTTAAGATAAACTTGAGCATATTGAATACCTATAGGTGTCTGAGGTAACCAAATGATATCTAAGCTGAATTTCTGAGGGAAGGTGAAGAAAAGAAGGTCGGAATTCAAGGAAGGATAAAGTCTTTTGATGATGCTTTCTAAGGTATGTTATATACAAGTCATCTCACCATTTTCACAATAATTTTTTTTTTAGAATGCTTCAGATAGTAAAATTTATATGCCATTGAGGAAACATATCCAAGTATATTTGGTAAAAAATTCATCTTTTGGGTCATTTTATTTTTGGAGTTACACTCCGTGGAAAATAGAGTTTGTGGCTAGTCCTTAAACTAGTCAAAAACAGGTGTTTCGGGTAAAAATGTCATAACTTCTTCATAACAGATCCAAATTCAGTAATACCAAATGTGTTGGTTAGATTATAGTCTGTATTATGTTTTGTAATAGTTTCAAATTGATTCAACAAATATTCTGTGTAAGGCATTCTCTACAAGGTCGCTCTCTAAAATAAGCCAGAATTCAGCAAGGTATGCCATTTTTGCTATAACTCCTTTTATGAGAGGTTCCAAGTAGTGAAACCTGGAGGAATTGAACAAAACAAATTGAAGAACATTTTGTATCAGTTTTAGATATTTATTCACAACAGGTACAAAGTTATGATTATTTCAAGTTAGGGTTGTTGACTAATCCAAAACTAGTCATGTGAGACTAAAGAAAAGTTTGATGAAATGCTAGTCTCTTGTTGTTAAAGTTAAGGAAGGTTTGAAGGTATGTGATCATATACACTAGGTCTATTACAGAGTTAAAAATCATATTTGGAAGATGAAATTGATGAGGGATTTTGGTTAAGGTACATGTTGGGTACATGGTTGAGACAAGTAGTTGATGCGTTGGCACATACATGAGGTGTATAGTTGATGATGTTGGTACATATTGATGAGTCATAGTTGATGAGTACTTGACACATGATTGGTACATACCTTGTACATGGTTGGTTTCACTTGTTTAGGATACATATTGATTACAGATTGTTTGGTACAGGTTGGTGCATGGTTGATGCACTTGTTTATGGTACAGGTTGATGCATGGTTCAGGTTTATTGGTACAGGTTCACAACAGTATATCTCATAGTGATAGTGTGAAAGTGGTTCCATCATTCTACTTCTACTTCAGGGTAGTTGGACGGGGCAAGGACAGGTGTTTGTAGCTACCTTCCAGTTGTAGCCGGACTGTTGGGTATGTGTTATATTCTTTGCACAAGTAGTAGTGTCTAAGCGTATGCGTCGGGTGTGCAGCGAGGTTTGAGGGGGGGCGCTAGGCCCCCCCTTGGGGGGTGTAGTGGGGTGGAGTCCCTCGTGTGGGGGTTCATGGTAAACGCCCCCAAGAAAAAAAAATATGCATCGGGACCGCATTTTTTCTACCTCGGGACCGCATTATATTTAGGTGGTTTTTCTGCACATGGTTTCTTTGCGGGTGGTTTTCTATTTCCGGTTAAGAAACTAGGGTTTTGTACTAATCCAGGTCATTGGGTTAGGGATTTGGATGTTTCTGGCTCCTATATGTATTTTTTATTGTAAACATTCTAACATGATGAATAATATAGAATATGTTGGTTTTCCCGGTTTGGGTTTCCAGGGGAAAAATATCTGTGTAATGTTTATATTTTCCATTGTATCTTTTATGTTCTTTTTCTTAATATCTGTTTGCAAAAGATATTGTATAAGGTTATAATTTACATTCAGTATCATAGCTTTATTGGCTTCAGGGGGATGCCTTTGTGGTCAAGGGTTTGGCTCAGGACTGTGATAAGCCTTGTTATAGTGGGAGATCTACGGTATTGTTTTTTTCAGGTGAAAAGAAATGGCAAGCAATTCGAAGATGGAGATCGAGAAGTTTAATGGGAAAAGTTTTGAGCTGTGGAAGCTTAAGATGGAAGATTTGTTGGTGGACAGAGATCATTGGATCGTGGTAGATCCAGGTACTGCACCTACAGGAACTTCTACAGATGACTAGAAAAAGTTGGATCAGAAGGCAAAGAGCACAATCTGACTGTGTCTCTCTAATTTAGTATTATTGAATGTGTCAGAGGAAGCTACAGCCAAGGATTTATGGGAAAATTTGAGGAAGTTGTATCAGTCTAATTCCCTGGTAAATAAACTATTCCTAAGAAAGAATTTGTATAACCTGTGGATGAGAGATGGAGACTTGGTGGTAGAGCATCTGAATGCCTTCAATATTGTGGTAAGTCAGTTAGTATCTGTTGAGATTAAAATTTCAGATGAATATAAATGTATCAGTTTGTTGTGTTCTTTACCAGACTCGTGGGATAGTCTGGTTGTGGCCATAGGTAGTAATACAACTTCCTTGAAGTTTAAAGAAGTGGTCTCATCCTTGTTGTCGGAGGAGATGAGATGGAAGAATATGGAAGGACATATCACAGATGCATTATTTGCAAGAGGACGTTCCCAGGAAAGAAATAGATCTAATTTCTCAAGTGGGAGATCTAAGTCTAAGGGTAGATATAAATCTCCCAGAAATTTTGTAAGGGTATGTTGGAGATGTGTAAAATAAGGGCACTATCAGTGGTGATTTTAAGAACCCCCCCCCTAAATTTATATGTATAATAATTGGGTGAATTCCCATGATACATAGGAAAAATTGACGGCTATTTTATCAATAATATAATATGTATATATAATTTTTTTGGCAAATCTTTTAGTTGATTTAAAATCTTGGTGAATCTTTCACTAAATTATAAAATATTGTAAAAACTTGGCGAATATTTCACTGGATTATAAAATCTTGTAAAATCTTGGTGAATCTTTCACTTAATTATTAAACCTTTAAAGTCTTGGTGAATTTTTGTAAAGAAGTTTTCTTCCTTGTCCCGTATGTTGGCCTAGTTAACATATCATAGAATTCATATGCCATGTGATGGATGATATAATAGAAGGTGTTCTGGCATAACCCAGAAATTTGAACATTGTGTGTAAAGATCCACGGGATCCACTTTTGTTGGTATGAGAGTCTAGAGATATGCCAAAGTGTAATAAACCACTTATGAAATATAAAAATACAATTTCCAGTGTGTATAAATCAAAATATAGTCATGCAACAACCAAATGTAAGCATTGTTTCTATTTTATACTTAAACTATTAGTAAATTCCATATAACATGGTTTTTTTTTCCATTTCAGTGCATTAACGTAATTCCTTTCTTCCTTTCTCCCTTCCCGCTTTCTTCCTGGCTTGGGAACTATCAATATTACTAATTTATACTCCTGAAAACTAGTTTCAGTAAATTTAAGTACAAAAATTTCAAGATATTACAAATATCATAAACCAATGAATAAGGAATAGATTGTTTCAAAAGGGTGCCAAAGTTGGCCTTCATTATGTGTGCTAAATGGTTCCTAAGACACTTTGGATCAAAAACATTGAATTGAAAGCATTGACATTTGCAAACTTCCAAATGTAGCATGCAATAAAGAAAGGAAATGTTTCTTTCGGCAAAGTGGAACCTCAGTGCTTTCATCCTCAATTTGATTAATCAAATACCACTTAATACACCATACAAAAGGGTAATATTTCTAATCCAACATATATTTTTCATCCCATACACAAAAATAGCAAGCCTAAGCCACCAAATCTTCAATAGGGAACCTTTCCTTAAAATGTATTGAATTCTCAATGGCATTGGTCAAGCATCTGTTTTGTAATCATGTAGAGACATTGTTTAGTATCTATTGCCTCACGTAGATACAAATATAGGAAGGTACACTATCAAAGTTGCATGGTTGCATTAGTAGTTGCTTGTTGTCTCAGATCATCTGTGATTGTTTTCTCAAAATCATCCTGAGTATAGGGACATGTCACTTCCAACATTCTCATGAATTGTGAAGAAAGTTCCATCTCATCCCATTTATGTTTTATTAGCAGTGTTTCCAAGTAAAATGATGATCTAGGTGGCAGATAAGACATTTTTATAATAGCCCCTGAATTTAGAAGTTTCAGGTCAAATCTGAAATCACATGGTTTGATCCTTTCCCAGTTGTTGTTTTTAGGGTCCATATCACTTTCCACATTATATAGCTCAACCATAGCTTCCCAATAAGCTATCTTGCATCCCAATCAAAGTTTGGAGTGAAAAGTTAACAATCCCAACAAATCAACCGTTGCAACTAAAACTCGGGGCACCAAACTCTTGGCCTTCCACCTGCTTTGTCCTTGGTCTTTCTATATTATTTTCCTTTCATTTTATGTTGTATATGTTAATGAATAAGGGCATCACCCTATTGCATGAGGCTTTTGGCTAATGGGAGCAGGATGCATCTCTTCTTAGAGATTGCTACCACCATTGTACACAACCAATAGAGAATAAAATTTATGTCCACTACAACATTATTCTGTTTTATTTCTGCAATTGTATTTAGTCATTTCATTCACTATTATACACATTACGTTTCTGAAAAATAATGTCTCCACCAGATTCCCTCCATAATCTAGATGACGATGTGATTATAAATTAGTGCAACTATGAAAGGTATAAATTTAGAATCTATTTTCTACAAAAGGATACAAATCAAAGATTCGCTTCTCACTTCAAACAAATATATAAGAAGTAAAGGACATATTACCTCTTGATTTGGCAACACTCCTCAATTTCCCCCCAAAGATGGCACTTAGTTCTGACTCCATAAAAGTTTGTTTTCTAATTATTTCAGTTCGATTCTTAGGGACAACAATCTCCCAATCATCATTGCCACTAACTATAACCAATGAAATTTGGTTTCCACCAGAGCCATTTAGGTCACTACCTTCCAGTTTAAGTAGTTCATTGCGCAACTGATCCATAACAAAACTAAAAAATTCTTGAGCATCTTCTTGCGTGGGCCTTCCTAAAGGACTGAGAGGTTGGTCAGGACTAAAAGCTTTCAATAAAACATCAAACATGGTTGGATAAAAATACCTTCCCACCTCAATCCCTCCTACTTCCTTTAAATTATTTTTCATATCTTTGTCAATATCTTAGCTTATAAATTCAATTTGGATGATGTTGGGCACTTTGAAAACCAAGAAACTATTGTTGGGCTATCTGGTAATTCTATGGGCCATGACAATTTTCTCTTGGGTAAGGAGGAAGGTGTAGATTTCCCAATTTTCTTTTAAACAATCCACTCCAAGACATATGCTAGTGTTGTAGAAATTGGTTCATTAAAAATTTAATGATACCTACACATTAACAATCTTACTAGCTTGTTAGATTCAGAAAGGAAGATTCATAAAGGAAAATAACAGTAGTTGATGAGCCAGGATGGCATATTGAATACAGTACAATGAGTGTTTCACATTTGGGTTACTATTTTTGATGTTCATGGTGGAGGGGTGGATCTTATATTTCCCATCATGAAAATGAGATAGCTCAAATCTCTATTGTTTGTAATGACAACAATGTGCCTTAATGGATTCATAATGGCTTTGTAACAGTTGGTGTTGAGACTATGTTTAAATCTCTAGGAAACTATGTCATACTTTACTTTGAAGGACTGTGAAGATTGTCTGTGGTTTTCAAAAGCAAGCTGAGGAAGTCCTATAAGACCCAGAGACACTGGAAAATGTTGTAAAGCTTGCAGAAAGGTCTATGTAATAATTTTCCATCTGATTTAAATGCAAAGGTTTATGTAATGGAAACAACAACAATGATTTGCAGTATAATCTTGGTATAGACAGAAATACCCCTCAGTTGGATGCAGGTAGATTAAGCTTCAGAAGATGTTGAGCATGAATTAGTAAACATTGTGTAATGATACTTTTATTTTGAAGCAAGATGCAATGAAGAGGGCTATTTAAGAAAGTCATTGAATTTTTG
Source organism: Picea mariana (assembly GCA_032191745.1). NCBI lineage: Eukaryota > Viridiplantae > Streptophyta > Pinopsida > Pinales > Pinaceae > Picea > Picea mariana. Next base: position 278,617 of record JASDQU010100882.1, read on the forward strand.
TTGGGAATTATGTTTATATGTTGTATAAGTTTGACTATAACAGTGACCAAACTAGGATCCATCCCTTTTCTTTTCATTTGACAAGGCGTTTTAGGGCATCCCCGACATGCCAATTTTGGGCTTATCTAACAATGGCTACCTTTCACAACACTATGCTTCTTTTCAGGATTTCATCAAACACTTGGATTGAAAAATCATATTCACACTGGAATCTATTAGCACTCCTTAGTTTCCCAAGGCTGAGAAAAGAAACCAAAGATGTAACCACTGACCAATCTTTAGGATTGAGTAGCTAGCCCTACCAGCCCATAGAGGGTTCTCTCATTTAGATCAGCCAACTAAATGACTGAATGAAGAAGATGTTAGGCTAGGTATTAAGCTCACTGATGGATAATTTGATTTGTTGGAGATGAGAAAAGAGATGGAGTCATATTTTCAAATAGGTCACTGTTTTTATGAAACCCTAATGAACCAGAAACAAGGATGAAAGTGTGGCAAAGGCAAGGTAGAAGTAAACATTGGTATATTGATGATTTGGTTGTAGTATAGTGGTGATGGAAAGAAAAGGAAAGTGTAAACTGAGCATAAATTGCATATGAGTTCAATTTACAAGTTGAAGGTGTAAACAAAAATGATCAACTTAAAACAATACAGAGCATAAGATTGAGTTATGTAAATCACTTCTTAAGTTGAGAATGAAGACAATTATAGTATGGAGATCATAAAATCTAACATATATAGTAGAGAAACATTACACAATTGAAGAAAAAGACTCATACCAATTATCAAATCACAAGAATCTCTTCACATGTCTGCAAATTGTCTTTGTGTGCTTTCAAAGCATCGAAAATCCATGCTATCACATTGTGGGCACCTGGTGATTCAGCTTCCATGCCAAAAACCACTCCAACCCTGCCACCATATATTCCAAATACAAACAATTCCAATTCATGTTTTGCCACCTTTGGAGGTATACTATCCTAGAGAATTAAAAAGAACCAAACTGTGTTCAAAGAATCACAAGGTCGTTTTTGCATGCTATGTTCCATAGAGGAAAATGCAAATCTTTCCCCGTTATTTTTCTACAGAAGTTATTATTTCAATATGCTATGGGAATAATCCCTTGATACATGCTTTTGATGACGTATAATATTATCATATCTATAGGGAGAACAATATGGAAGAAAATGCCTTGTATAACAAGTTTTGACCGTGGAAGAAGCGACCTGGGAGATACTGGACGAAGAGGCTGGTATTCTTTAGTCAATCACAAGGAAAACCCTTCATGTTATTTTGTTATGTTTCTTATTTCTGTTTTTATCAGAACTTCTTTAGGAATGATGCTTTGAGTCATTGTTAGTACCATAAAACTAGGGAAAAATACCTCTGAATCGTTTCCATTACCAGAAAATGGGGGTGAAAAACCTCTGAATCATTTCCATTACCAGAAAATGGGGGCAAAAAACCTCTAAATCATTGTCATTACCAAAAAATTGAGGCGAATGGGAGGATCTGGTTCGAATTTTAAGGGGAGAAAATGGATTTCCATGCTCTTCCCTCACAAATATATGTGGGCTAAGGGTTTTATATATATATATATATTTGAAAATAAATTTGGGGCTATATATATTTAAACCCAAAAAACCTCTTTATGTAAACAATCCACCCAACCAAAATTCCAAACCTCTTAATTTCGCCCATCAGCGAAATTTAGCCCCTAAAATCAACTATGGGCACTATAAGAAGCAATGTAGATCCAAAGTTGAGAAAAAGAAGGGATCTGAAGAATCTTCTTCTATATAAGAAAAGACCTCAAAGGAAGAAGGAGGGGATGTGTACTTGGCCTCTTCAAGCACACACGCAAATCATGAGGCATGGTTGGTTGACTATGGTGCATCATTTCATATGACTCCCCATAGGAAGTGGTTCTGCAAATATGAAAGGTATGATGGAGGTAATGATTTGACAACCAGAATCATAAGAAGAGGAAGAGTGAAGTTGAGGCTCATATATGGAAGGATTAGAACATTGCTTGGTGTTCTTCACATCCCAACTTTGGCCAGAAATTTGATTTCTGTAAGAAAAATGGACGATGCAGGGGTAAAAACAATATTTGAAAAGGAAACCTGTAGGATGGTTCGAGGAGAAATGGTGTTGTTGAGGGGAGTTCGGTTTGGAACTCTGTATAAGATACAAGGAAGCACTATTAGTGATGGGTGTAATAGTTCTATTGTTCCTAATATTGGAGTTGAAGAAGAAAGAAATCCTACAGTCTCTAGAGAAAAGGTTATGTTGTGGCATCAAATACTGGGGAATATCAAAGAGAAGGGTCTTCAACTACTACACGGTAAAGGTGTGGTTGAAGGTATGTCTAACTGCTCTCTAGATTTTGATTTCTGTGAACATTGTCTATATGGGAAGAAGAATCAGGTAAGATTCCCCTTTGGTGCAACGAGGGCAGAAGGAATTTTACAGCTAGTTCACAGTGATGTTTTTGGACCTGTGTCAGTCCCATCATTGGGAAAATCTATGTATTATGTCTCATTTATAGATGACTTCTTGAGGAAGACTTGGATATATTTCCTCAGGAAGAAATCTGAAGTCTTTGACAGGTTTTAAGAGTTTAAGGCTCTTGTTGAGAATTAAACAGAGAAAAGAATTAAGGTGTTGAGGACAGAAAATGGCGGAGAGTTCTGCGGAAATGAATTTGAAGAATTTTGTAAGAAGTGTGGTATAGAAAGGGAGAAGACTACTTCATATACACCTCAACAGAACGGACTTGCAGAAAGGATGAACAAGATGCTGATGGAAAAAGAAAGGTGCATGCTCAGTGGTGTCGGGTTAGGGCAAGAATTTTGGGCAGAGGCAGTGGGTATTACATGTTACCTAGTTAATAGATCACCCTCATCAGCGTTGGACAACAAGACTCCATAAGAGGTATGGAATGGTAAGGAACCTTCTCTCACACATCTCAAGGTTTTTGGCTGCAATGCATATGTTCATGTTCCAAATGAAAACAGGAGTAAGCTGGACAAGAAGGCTAAAAAGTGTATCTTTATTGGATATAAAGATGGTCTCAAAGGTTATAAGCTTTAGAACCCATTAACTAAGAAAGTAGTGTATAGTCGAGATGTAGTATTTAGAGAAATGAAGGATGTTGTTAAACAGGAAGTCCTACCAAGTAAGGAAGAACCAGAGAAGATAGAGTTTGATTTAAAGGATGATGAATCAGACTCTACATAAGAACATGAATCAGAATAATAAGATCCTCATACTCCAGTATTGAGGAGATCGGATCGAGAAATAAGACTACCAGAAAGGTATAGTCCATCTGATTTCCGTTCAAATTTTGCTTTGTCTATTACTAATGATGATCCTAGAACTGTCAGGGAGGCAATGAATTCAGAGGATGGAAATCTCTGGAAAAGGGCCATGGACAAAGAAATGGCATCTTTGGATAAGAATGAGTCTTGGGATCTAGTGGATTTGCCAACTAGAAGAAATCCCATTGGCAGCAAATGGGTATTTAAAAAGAATCTGAATCAAGAAGGAAAAGTGGAGAAATACAAAGCTCAGTTAATAGCAAAGGGTTATTCCCAGGTTGAGGGAATTGATTTTGGTGAGATTTTTTCTCCTGTTGCCAAGTTAACCTCCATAAGATTTTTGTTATCTGTTGCTACTGCATTTGATTTTGAAATAAAGAAAATGGATGTGAAGATAGCATTCCTACATGGGGATCTGGAAGAAGAAATCTATATGAAGAAACCAAAAGGTTATGCTATGAAGTGAAAGAAGGAGCTGGTATGCAAGCTGAAAAAGTCCATGTGTGATTTAAAACAATCACCAAGGATGTGGTATCAAAAATTTGATACTTATATGTTGGGACTTGGCTTCACAAGAAGCAAATAGGATCACTATGTGTATTTTAAATTAATTGGTGATCATTTGACTTATTAAGTATTGTATGTGGATGACATGTTGCTGATAGGAAACAACAAGGAGATTATTCGGGATGTGAAAACTCAGTTGTCCTCTAAATTTGACATGAAGGATCTCGATGCTTCAAATTTCATTTTGGGAATGGAAATTAAAAGAGATCAGAAAAGGAGAAAACTCTGGTTAAATCAGAGAAAATATGTCGAGACAATATTGTAGAGGTTTAATATGCAGGAATCTAAACTGGTCAAGGTTCCTATTCCTGTTGATGTAAAGTTATCTATGGATCAGTGTCCCAAGACACATGAAGAGGAGGAGGACATGTCTCGTGTTCCATATGCGAGTGCATTTGGAAGTTTGATATATGCAATGGTCTGTACTAGACCGGACATTGCACATGCAGTGGGAGTTTTGAGCAGGTATATGTCAAAACTAGGGAAGGAGCATTGGACAGTAGTAAAAAGGGTTTTCATGTATTTACGTGGCACTACTAGCTATGGATTGTGCTACGAAGGAAGACCGGGATTGGATAGAGTGGTGGATATACATGGATTTGTGGATGCATACTGGGTTGGAGATCTGGATCGTAGGAGATCTGCAAGTGGGTATGTATTTAACCTGTTTGGAGGAGCAATAAGTTGGATGAGAAAAAGACAGGTTGTAGTGGCACTTTCAACTACAGAAGTTGAATACATGGCAGCCACTCATGCAAGTAAGGAAGCAGTATGATTGCAAAGATTATTTTCAGGTATTAGGTTGGTACAGCAAGTTGTAAGAATAGGTTGTGACAGTCAGAGTGCAATTTTTCTGGCAAAGAACCCAGCTCATCATTCAAAGAGAAAGCATATTGATATTCAATATCATTTTGTGAGAGACATGGTTGAAGAAAAGAAAGTATTTCTGATGAAGGTGGACACTTTGAAGAATGTTGCAGATTCATTAAAAAAATCTATGAGCATTGAGAATTTTTCTTGGTGTAGAGGATCCATGGACATTGTTGCCCTGGATTGTTTACTATGTAACCTTGTAACCCCCTGTGTGTAAAGAAAAAAAAAAGTGGGAGAATGTTGGGTATGTGTTATGTTATTTAAGGGGGGGGTGCAAGGAGGCAAAGCCCCCTGTGCAGGGGTTTGGGGGCAGCGCCCCCGAAAAAAAAAAATCTGCATCGGGACCGCATTTTTTCTGCCTCGGGACCGCATTATATTTAGGTGGTTTTCCGGTACATGGTTTCTTTGCTGATGGTTTTCTATTTCCGGTTAATAAATTAGGGTTTTGGACTAATCTAGGTCATTGGGTTAGGGTTTTGGATGTCGCTGGATCCTATATGTATTTTGCATTGTAAACATTGTAACATGATGAATAATATAGAATATGTTGGTTTTCTCGGTTTGGGTTTCCATGGGAAAAATCTTTGTGTAATGTTTGTATTTTCCATTGTATCTTTTCTGTTCTTTTTCTGAATATCTGTTTGCAGTAGATATTGTACAAGGTTAGAATTTACACGGAGAACATAGGGGTTGTAGCCAGAGAATTGGGGAGTTGGAGCTTCCCTCGGGTTGTAGCCTGAGAAACTAGGGGTTTGGAGCCTCCTTCCAGTTGCAACTAGAAAATAAAGGAAGTTGGTGCTTCCAATTAATGTAATTCTTCAAGATATATAATAAAAATCATTCTGTGGTTTTCTCCCGCTTTGGGTTTCCACGTAAAACATTGGTGTACTGTGTATGTGTGTTATTGTTCATCTCTTATTGCTCATTATTCGATAATAATTCTACATTGATATAATACTTGGATTATTTGGTTAAAAAGGATTATAATTTCGCTATTACTGATTCACCCCCCCTCTTAGTAATCCAACAATTGGTATCAAAGCGGGTTCCTTCAAAAATCAGTTTAACCACTGAAAGGTAGATCATGGAGAGTACCAACTTGTATAAAAATGGAATACCACAATTTGATGGACAAAAGTATGTTTTTTGGAGCATAAGGATGAAGACATATATATAGGCATAGGGATTTCAAGTATGGCAATCAATTGTAGATGGATACATAGCACCAGTAGTTCCACCAACAAATGACAAAGCAGTGAAACTCGATGAGAATAATTCCAAAGCCAAAAATGCACTTTTGAATGGTCTCAGTGATACGGTATTCACCAAAGTTGCACATTGTAAATCCGCTAAAGATATTTGGGACAAGCTTCGAAATATTTATGAAGGAGATACAAAGGTCAAAGCAGCAAAGCTTCAAACTTACAGAGGTCAGTTCGAACAACTAAAAATGAAGGAATATGAAAATATTGCAACCTACTTCTTAGGAGTCGATGAAATAGTGAATGCAATCATAGGATTGGGAGAAGAAATCGAAGAATCTGTAATTGTTCAAAAGGTACTAAGATCTCTTCCTATGAGATTCAACCCTAAGATATCAGCACTAGAAGAAAGATCGGATCTAAACTCAATAAGCATGGATGAACTGCATGGAATCTTCACAGCATATGAAATGAGAACTGAACAGGAAAATCTAGATGTGAAAGAAAAAGCCTTCAAAGAATATAAAATATCAAAGCAAAAGAAACAGCAACAAGAAGAATATAGCAGCAGCAGTGACATCTCGGAAGATGATGAAGAAGTTTCCAACTTCGTCAAAAGACTGAACAAGGGAACCAACGATAGGTATAGAGGTAAGCTTCCTTTAATTTGTTTTAATTATGATGGTATTGGTCATTTTGCTAACAAATGTCCTCATAAGAAAAAGAAAAATGATGAAGGTTACTCAAAAGGAAAACACACATATAAAGGCAAAAGAACTACAAAGAAAGTTTTCAAGAAAATCTTATGCACCAAAGAAGAAAACTCATCATCAAATGAAGATGAAGTCGGTGACAGTGAGACAGGAAGAGTTCTATTCATGGCAGTAAAAGACTCTGGAAAAGAAGAATATGAAGAAGCTGAAGAAGAATATGAAGAAGTCAAAGAAGAAATTGAAGAGACGGAAGTTGACTATCGAGAAGAATTAATGTGTGCCATAAAAGTTATCAAAAGAGAAAAGAACAAGAACAAGAAACTACAAGCAGAACTAGACAAGAAAAAGGACACTCGAGAACTAGAACAAATGATCACAAAATTGAAGGTTCAAATAGAAGAAGATAAAAGAATTGAAGAATCACTCAAATAAAATCTATAAGAAAAGGACAGGATCATTGGAAACTTGGAAGCAGAGATTGTCACACTAAGAAAGGATATTCAAAAGAAAAATATGCAGAATAGCTCAAAAGTTTTGGATGACATTATCAGCAGTCAAAAATCTCATCTTGACAAGACCAGACTTGGATACACTCAGACAGAAAAGGGATCAAGCTCCAAAACAACAGAGCAAGAAACATATCCAAAAATTTATGCAGAAACAATCAAAGGGGATAGAAGGATATATAAGGAATATTACAGGGATACTCCTCCATCGAGAAGAGTCATATTTCAGAATCAACAACCAACAGATAGGCTTCAAGAAGAAGAAGGATTCATAAGAGCACCTCCATTCAGAAGATCCTCAACTCCCAGGTATCAAACTATATTTGTTGGTTTATGTTATGCATGTAATAATTTTTGACATAAAGCTGTGAATTGCAGAGCTAACAACAGGAACAATAACAACTTTGAGACTCATACACAAAGGGGTTATTCAAGAAGACCTAATGAAACACAGAGAATATGTTACAACAGGTTTGAATCTTTGATCACTGAAGTGGAATGTTACAAATGTAACAATTTTGGACATGTGGCCAAATATTGTAGAATGGCAGTCCCTCCTAAAGAACCTCAACAGAATAACAACAGTCACAGACAGGAACCTCAGAAAACGACATGGATAAGAAAGCAAGATCAGTATAGAAATGAAGAATGCACAATCGCTCTACAAGCTAAGCAGAAGAAACACAGTTGGTATGTTGATAGTGGGTGTTCAAAACACATGACAGATGATAGAGACAAGTTTCTTACATTACGAAAGGAAAGAGATGGATAAGTATCCTTCAGAAATGATGATTCATCCAGAATCATTGGAAAAGGCACAGTCTGAATTGGGAACAAGAATGAAAAGGCGAAAAATGTTCTACTGGTAGAAGATATGAAACATAATATTCTAAGTGTGAGTCAAATGTGTGACCAAGGTCATAAAGTTATTTTCGATTCACAAAAGTGTGAGATAAGAAAACAAGGTTCAAGGAAATTGGTTGCTATAGCTACAAGAACTTCAAGCAACATATATGTGTTGAGTGAAATTGGAAATGAAAAATGTTGTCTAGGAAAGGAAGATGAAAATTGGCTATGGCATAGAAGAATGGGTCACATGCATTTTGATAACCTTATCAAAGTCAAAAAAGAGAAGCAGTCAGAGAAATGCCTCAGATCACGAAACCAACCAACACTTTATGTAGGCATTGTCAACAAGGAAAGCAAACAAAGACCAGGTTCAAATCAAAGGAATATTCAACGACAAGACCACTAGAAATTGTGCATACTGATCTAGTTGGACCAATACAACAAAGGGATTAAAAGGTGAGAGATACTTTATGTTATTAGTTGATGATTATACAAGAATGACTGCAGTTTGTTTTCTCAAGAATAAGTCAGAATCTTTTGAAAACTTCAATATCTACAAGGAAATGGTTGAAAATGAGATGGATTCAAGAATCAAATTCTTGAGATCTGATAATGGAGGAGAATTCACCTCAAAGGAATTTATGGACTACTGCAGCAATCATGGAATAAAAAAGCAATTCTTTGTTGCTAGGACACCTCAACAAAATGGAGTTGTTGAAAGAAAGAACATGATAGTACAGGAAATGGCTCGAACAATGCTAATGGATTCAAAATTGACAGATATTTTTTGGACACAGGCAATGCATATAGCAGTTCACATTCAAAACAGAGTAATGCTCAGAAACAACACCGACAAAACTCCTTATGAGCTATGGAAAGGAAGACCTGAAAATGTGAAGCACTTCAGAGTTTTTGGAAGAAAATGCTATATCAAAAGAGAAGATGGCAGAATGGAAAATTTTGACTCTCATGTGGACAAAGGAGTACTTGTTGGTTACTCAAGTACAAGGAAATCATACAAGTGTTACAATCTGAGATTGAACAAAGTTGTGGAAAGCATCAACGTAACAATTGATGAAACAGGCAGACCAGAATCAAAGGAAAAAGAAAATGAATCAATGGAACAACCTTTCGAAGAAGAAGCAGAAGATGAAAAAGAAGTAGAAGAGGAAGAGGAAGATAATTCAACAAAAACAGAAGAGAAAGTTCAGCAAGTGTCTCCAAAGACACCTAGCATTCGAGTACAGAAGAATCATCCTTCAAATCAGATTATCGAAAACAAAGATGCATGAGTTGAGACTAGAAGAAGAATCCATTCACCAAAACAAACACACCTAGCACTCTTATATACAATTGAACCAAACTGTTTTGAAGAAGCCAGCAAGGATGAATTTTGAAATAAGGCCATGGATGAAGAATTGGATCAAATAGAGAAAAATGACACTTGGGAATTGGTTCCAAGACCAAAGAATAAGAATGTGATCAGCACAAAATGGGTTTTTCAGGAAAAATTTGAATGAATATGGACAAGTTACAAGGAACAAAGCTAGATTGGTATGTAAAGGATATGCACAGATTGAAGGAATCAAATTTGAAGAGACATTTTCCCCAGTTGCCAAAATGGAAGCAATATGTTTTCTTTTAGCTTAAGCATGCTCCAAAAATATTAAAGTGTATCAGATGGACGTAAAATCAGCTTTTCTGAATGGGGAACTTGAAGAAGAAGTCTACATTGAACAACCAGAAGGATTTCAATTGTCAGAGAATGCACACTATGTGTGCAAATTAAAGAAGGCCTTGTATGGTCTAAAACAGGCTCCTAGAGCATGGTACTCTAGATTGGATAAATATCTACTACAGGTAGGGTTCAGAAAAGGAAGTGTAGACAGCAACCTTTACATCAAGGTAAGTCAAGGTAATATTTTATTAATTGAATTTTATGTTGATGATATTATTTTTGGTAGTGATGATGACAGGTTAAGCCAGAAATTTGCAAAGGATATGTAGAATGAATTTGAAATGTCATTACTTGGAGAACTATCCTTCTTTCTGGGACTTCAGATACATCAAAGCAACCAAGGAATTCTTATTTCTCAAACCAAGTATATCAGAGAAATGTTAAAGAGTTTTGGAATGGAAGATTGCAAACCAGTTATCACTCCCATGCAAACCGGTTGCAAGTTAAGCAAAGATGATGATTCAAAGTATACAGATCAGAGGCAATAAAGGTCAATGATTGGCAGCCTACTATATGTGACAGCATCCAGACCAGATGTAATGCAGGCAGTTGGATAGGTGGCACGATTTCAAGCAGCACCAAAGGAATCACATGTATTAGCAATGAAGAGAATTTTTAGATATCTCAAAGGAACAGAAGATTTTGGATTATGGTATCCAAAAGGAAAAGATCTATCTCTTATTGCCTACATAGATGCAGATTGGGCAAGTTGTATTGATGACCGATGAAGCACCAGTGGAGCAGCAATCTACTTGGGTGAGTATTTAGTATCATGGCTAAGCAAGAAACAATCATCAGTATCTCTATCTACAGCCAAGGAAGAGTATATTGCAGCAGCAGCATGTTGTACACAGGTTCTTTGGATGAAACAAACTTTGACAGATATACAAGTTGAGTATGATGAGCCCATTCCAATCTATTGTGATAATACAAGCGCCATTAGTATCTCAAAGAACTCGATGATGCACTCCAAGACAAAGCACATTCCAATCAACTATCACTTTCTACGGGAGCAAGTTGTAGAAAAGAACATCATAATTGAGTATGTGGGCACAAAAGAACAAGTGGCAAACATCTTTACAAAACCACTTCCACAGGAAGCCTTTGAGTATATTTTCCAGAGACTCGGAGTTATTTCTACTCCAAAATGAATGCTTTTGAATGCTTATCTTATATGTCTTAGATGTATACGAGGAAGCACCATAAGAGGACAGTTCAGTCAAGGGGAGCATCCCAGGATGGAAAGATACCTTTGTCATTGATGAAAAAGGAGGAGAGATTTATCAGATGCAGAGGACAAAGGTATGATTCCAGGGGGAGAAATGGTCACATAGATGCAGAGGACATAGGCATGGTTCCAGGGGGAGCATGATTTATATGAATTCAGTATTGCATCAGAGTGTAGCCATCAATTCCAAAGGGGGAGATTGTTGATTAAGGTTGGTTGTCATTGATGTCAACCCTTGAAGAAATCCCCGTAGCAAAAAGGTTTGGGTAATGGACCCAAGTTTGTTTGATGTAAATATGACTCATTATTGTCTTTTCATGGTTGATAAGAAGTAAAAATGGATGAACTCCAAAGTGATCCCCTTATGGTGAAAGCCCTCACGGGAAGATGCTTTGCGAATTGAGATATCCTAGAAGTATGGTTAGAGAACCCATGATTATTTGTAGAATAATGAGATGAAGGGCAGTGAATTTTTCAGTGAAACTATCCTAAATGTATAGTTCTTGTCATTCCATTTTCGGTGGTATGTGGAACATCACATAACTCCTCACGGTTAGAGAGTTATGGCCATGAGAAGTTGGAGAACCCAGGTTTGGGTAATGGACCCAAGTTTGTTTGATGGATAATGGTAAGAGTCTTGATATATTTTTATGAAATACTATTCTATATGGATGGTACTACATGTAATTCCATTTATGGTGGTATGTGGAACATCAAATTGTTGGAAGATTGGTTGTTGTCATTGATGTCAACCCTAGTCATGGATTTTGGACCGTAAGATTGATGAAGGTATTTGGACATGAAGGAAAATGCACATGTAGATACAACACCCATGGATGGATAGTATACATCATGCTATTTCTGGTGGTATGTGGCACGTCATGTGGATCCTCATGGTTGAGGAGAAATGAATTTTTGAAGATGACAAAGTGAATTGAAGAAGGAAGTACATGTAGGCCCTGAATATAATTAAAGAAAAGAATTACAAAATAAGAAAGTGTCAGGTCGGCCCTAATGTTAAAAAGAAGTGACATAAATGGTATAAATAAGCATCATTATATATTCATTTGATACAAGTTTAATTTCAAAGGAAATACGAAGAAAAGAAACCTGGATTTCAAGGGAGGATGAAGTCTTTTGGTGATGTGTTCTAAGGTATGTTATTTTCAGGTCATCTTACCATTTTTGCTATAAAACTTTTTCTAGAATGATTCAGATGGTGAAATCACTATGGTATTGAGAAGACATATCAAGGTACCTCTGGTAAAAATTTCATCTCTTGATTCGCTATAATTATGGAGATACACTCTGTGGAAGATAGAGTTTGTGACCAGTCCTGAAGCTAGTCAATAAATAGGTGTTCTGGATAAAATAGTCATAACTTCTTCATAAATAATCCAAATGAAGTGGGACCACTTCCATTGGAAATCATACGGACTATAGTTTCTTGTGTGCAAGTTTTAGAGTCAGATGTTAAATATTGAGCGTGTGGCATGATGTACAAGTTGGGTCTTCTGAATAGACCAGAATTGAATAAAGTCTACCATCCTTTCTATAACCTATTTTTGGGGAGGATTCAAGGAGTGAAAATTGGAGGAGTTTCAGAGAATACATTGAGTAATATTATCTACAGGATCACATTACTCCAAGAATTTAAGAATTGCAGAAATTGAAGAAGTCTCAGGAAGCATTATCAAGTTTTATGTGATGATTGGTTGATGGTGATGATTTAATGTAAATTTTTATTATCTCTCATATATTCTTGGGTGGAAGGACTGGGCAAGGATGGAGAGTTAAACTCTCTCTTGATATTGGAGGATTGTATCTTCCTCTTGGAGGTTTATCCCTCCCTTTACATTTGGAAGTTGCGGCTACCTTTGGAAGTCATTACTTCCCATGAACAATAACTATTGATTATTTCTCATATATTGTGCATGGTGTATTGTGGTGTATTGGTGTAGATCTTATACTATTGTTCATTGATCATTGGATATAGTTGAATGGTTTAAGTATAAGTTGAAAAAGGTTTTAAATTTTACTTGATACTAATTCACCCCCCTCTCAGTGTCAACAATTGGTATCAAAGTGGGTTACCTTTAGTACAGTCTAACCATTGGAAGGAAGATCCTAAGAAGAAATGGAAGAAAAAATTCCAAATGGGATTCCACCATTTGAAGGAAGCAATTTTGAATACTGGAGTAATAGAATCGAAACTTACTTGAAATCTCTTGGGGCAGATGTTTGGTTCTCAGTTGCTTCAGGATACAATGCTTTGAAGAAACCAAAGACTAAAGCTCAGAAGGAACCAAAAAGGAACAACAAATTGGCAATAGATACCATCCTGGATGGATTGACAGATTCAGTGAAATCCAAGGTGGGATCATGTGCATCATCAAAAGAGCTTTGGGACAAGCTACAAGACCTTTATGTAAGGGAAGACGCAGAAGAAGAAGTTGAAGCAAATTACAACATCTCAGATTTCAAAGAAGAAAATAGAGGTCAGTTCTTTTGCTTTAATTGTGAAAGAGTAGGTCATGTTGAATTTGAATGTCCTCATCCAAGGATTAAAAGAAATGACAATGAAGAAGAAAATTCCAATGAATAAGAAGAAAATCATGAAGAAAAAATTATTCAACAAGAAGATGAGAATCTTAAAAAATTGAAGCATGTTGAGATTGAAAATAGCAAGCTCAAAGACACGCAAAGAAAACTAAGAAATGAATTGGGTAGTTTTGAAAAGATAGTTGTAATCTTGAATAAACAATTAGAAAACTTTGAGAAACTAAGAGAAGAAACCATCTCCTTGAAAACTCTACTCGAAGAAGAAAGAAGAATAGGAGAAGTAAGGAATGTCCAAATGAAGAAGAAAGAAGAAAATTGTGAGAAACTTGAACAAGAAGTTGTCTCATTGAGGAAGAGCTTAAGAAACTCTCAAGTGCCAAAAGACTTAACACATATTGGATGCATGGGTGAAACTTCATATAAAGAAGATGCAAATACCAACAAGAAGGTTGAAGAAAGAGCTACACAGATAGTTGATGAGAAGTGGACCAGGATACCAAAAAGAATGAATGATTACAAAAGAGATGAATATCCAAGAAGACCTCCTACCTTCAG
>JASDQU010100882.1:307421-321184 GCA_032191745.1 Picea mariana
GGAAGTTGTAGCTACCTTTGGAAGTCATTACTTCCCTTGAACAATAACTATTGATTATTTCTCATATATTGTGCATGGTGTATTGTGGTGTATTGGTGTAGCTCTTATACTATTGTTCATTGATCATTGGATATAGTTGAATGGTTTAAGTATAAGTTGAAAAATGTTTTGAATTTTACTTGATACTGATTCACCCCCCTCTCAGTACAACACACATAACTCCTCATGGTTTGAGAGTTATGGCCTTACGAAGTTGGAGGAACCTCTTATGTCATCTAGAAGCCCCAAAAGGTCAAAGTAGTCAAAGTGGTTTAAGATATTTTAGAAGGTGAAGAATAAAGTGAAGTGATGAGTGTACTATAATTCAAATTGAATACAAAATAAATTATTTAGATAATAAATTTAATGGTAAAAAGTGGGTTAACCCTAAAATAAGGAAAGTGGGCAAAGTGACCTAGAAGATGTTTTTAAGGAAGCTACTTGGAGAGTATAAATAAGAGGCAAGTATCTATCATTTGAGATACACTTGAGAATATTGAATACCTATAGGTTTCTGAGGTAACCAAATGATATCTAAGCCGAATTTCTAAGGGAAAGTGAAGAAAATAAGGCTGCAATTCAAGGAAGGATAAATTCTTTTGATGATGCTTTCTAAGGTATGTTATTTACAGGTCATCTCACCATTTTCGCCATAAATTTTTTTATAGAATGATTCAAACCATGAAATTTCTATTCCATTGAGGAAACATATCCAAGTATATTTGGTAAAAAATTCATATTATGGGTAGTTGTATTTTTGGAGTTACACTTCGTTGAAAATAGGGTTTGTGGCTAGTCCTGAAACTAGTCAAAAACAGGTGTTTTGGGTAAAAATGTCATAACTTCTTCATAACAGATCCAAATTCAGTAAGACCAAATGTTTTGGTTAGAGTACAGTCTTTAGTATTTTTTCTAACAGTTTCAAATCAATTCAACAAATATTCCATGTGGGACACGCTCTACAAGGTCACTCTCTAGAATAAGCCAGAATTCAGCAAGGTATGCCATTTTTTCTATAACTCCTTTTATGAGAGGTTCCAAGTAGTGAAACCTGGAGGAATTTCATAAAAAACATTAAAGAAAATTTTGTATCAGTTTCAGATCTTTATTCATTATAGGTACAAAGTTATGATTATTTCAAATTAGGGTTGTTGACTAATCCAAAACTAGTCATGTGAGACTAAAGAATAGTTTGATGAAAATGCTAGTCTCTTGTTGTTAAATTTAAGGAAGGTTTGTAGGCATGTGATTATATACACCAGGTCTATTCTAGAGTTAAAAATCATATTTGGATGATGAAATTGATGAAGGCTTTTGGTTAAGGTACATGTTGGGTACATGGTTGAGACAAGTAGTTGATGAGTTGGCACATACATGAGGTGTATAGTTGATGATGTTGGTACATATTGATGAGTCATAGTTGATGAGTACTTGACACATGATCGGTACATACTTGGTACATGGCTGGTTGCATTTGTTTATGGTACAGGTTGATTACATATTGTTTGGTACAAGTTGGTGCATGGTTGATGCACTTGTTTATGGTACAGGTTAGTGCATGGTTGATGCACTTGTTTATGGTACAGGTTGAGGTACAGGTTGATGCATGGTTCAGGTTTATTGGTACATGTTTACAGTGGTATATCTCACAGTGATAGTGTGACAGTGGTTCCATCATTATACTTCTACTTCAGGGCAGTTGGATGGGGCAAGGATAAGTGGTTGTAGCCACCTTCCGGTTGTAGCCGGAAAACATAGGGGGTTGTACCCTCCTTCTGGTTGTATCTAGAGAATTGGGGATTTGGAGCTTCCCTCAGGTTGTAGCCTAAGAAACTAGGGGGTTGGAGCCTCCTTCCAGTTGCAGCTGGAAAACAAAGGAAGTTGGTGCTTCCAATGAATGTAATTCTTCAAGACATATAAGAAAAAGCATTCCATGGTTTTCTCCTTGCTCTAGCGGGAAAACCCCTCTACGGACTACACCAGGGTTCTGAAATGTAGGCAGAGCTAACCGTCTAAAGTCTCCTACTTTTTATCAACTATCCCGACATTACCCCACAATCATACATAAAAGACAAGGTATAGGGATCCGGTAGTCCTACCTTAAACTCTAAGTCTGGTGTCGATCCCTTTGTGCTTAGTTGCTTCCTGACTGCAAATATCCTCCCAAGGCTGACCTGCATTCATCAAAAGACAAACAAGAAACTACAAGCATTCATTCTACATATGAATTAGTGGGTTAGACATCATAAACAAGAAATGCAAACAAATCATATAAGTTTAAGACGTCATTTGGTAGGATGGAAAAAGTACTTCTTTATATTAATCTCACAAAAGTCACTTACAACATGAGACTGACACTGCTCCTTGAACTTGGTTCTGGGCTCCTCTTCACAATGCACCAACTACTCAAACTCACAATATGGTTGTCAAATATTGGGGCAAAGAGGGAATATGGAAATGGGCAGAGTTTCTATGTTATCTTGCTTCTCTTTGAAATAGGACTCCAACCCCTTCTTTTATAGGCCAAAGCAGATAGTAACAGTTGGGGTGACTGGCTATGGGCAATCAAATGGTTAAGTAACGGCCCGGAAACTAGAATCCTATGAAAATTTTCATTTTTTGTGACATTTTGTGAGTGTGCGCAGGTCGTAGTGGTTCAACAAGGGTTTGTACGTGGGAAGTAGTGGTGCAGGGCACGTTTACCTTCAAAACAATGAGTTTTGGAAGAGATTTTTCAGTGATGGCTTAGCAAAGATAGCAAGTTAGATGGCCTGATGTCAGGTGTGCATGTCTGGTGCAATTTAGGGTTATAACACTCTTGCTTTGGGTTTCCACGTAGAACACTGGTGTACTATGTATGTGTGTGATTGTTCATCTCTTATTGATCACTATTCGATAATAATTCTATGTCGATATAACACTTGGATTATTTGGTTAAAAAGGATTATAATTTTGCTATTATTGATTCACCCCCCCCTCTCAGTAAGCTTCAAATAAATAAGTGTGTACAGACTTCTTCTAGAACTGCCAAATGAGGAACCCAACAAAATTGTGCCCGAGTAACCAAGCACGCATAGTGCTCCCATCAACCATCGAACTGGAGTAAAATGATATCAATATAATATTTAGGGTTTAAGACAGCAAGTGGAAGGTATGAACAAGTGGTTCGACCAAAGGGCTTGGCATTCGAATAGCGCAGACATCTCATACGCTATCACAATTTACCACATAACAATAATATGTAACAATGCTCTCGGTTGTAAGGGTTTCCAAAACATCAGATAGCCATTTCCAACAGGAAACAAAATGAATCCAATCCCTTTAATCAGCACTATAAAATGAGCGACCAAGCACAAACCGGTGCCCGACCAAAAAGAATGCATAATGCTTCCATCAACTTTTGGGTGGCGTTAAATACATATTGTGTAATGTTTACTAGGCAACAGTGAGGTCCTAGCAAGCAGCTAACAGCTCAGGTTTTTTCCAAGACAAGGCACTAAATACTTTAATCTTTCATTAGTTCACATTAAAACCCACGGGGTCTAAAAATAGTGTGTGTACACTAGCCACAGAAACAAACATGGTGGGAGCATATTTGATCACAGAGACTTGTAATATAGATATAAAGGTGGGGCATTCGCAAAGCTCAGAGCTCTAGAAGACTATGAAAACCAATTTCAACAGAGAGGCCAGACCCAAAACCTAATCGTAACTGAGCAGGATCCACTGCAAACTTATTCAACAATTCCATGCAAGGATTACACATAGCAAGAAGAGCGTGACCATTTTCTTTTTTTAACTATCAACAGTCTAGAAAAACCACTATAAGAACCCAAGGACGCAAACAACAATACACCGTTCAAAATATCATAACATCTTAAGAATCGCATAGACCACGAGAAACCAGAGCCAAAATTTGATTCAAAGGGTAGAGTAACTATCATGGATGGAAGAGTAAGAAAACCCATACCTGGAAAAGCCTACACGAGGGAAAAATAAGATTGTATACTTCCTCCACGACCGAACAAAGCGAAGCAGCAACAACTACCAGATCCAAAACAAAATTAAAGAATGACTAGGGTGATGGGATCGAGGGAAGTTTGAGTGACATGTAGTAAATGCACATTGCTTATCCCTTCCAACTTCATTCAATTCAAAGTACGATCCAAGCCAATTCACCATAGCACTACACCATTAATAAACCAAATATCAATTTCCATATCACTTTTGCAAAGTGCACCACCCCTTGGTAATGTCAAATTTCTTTAAAATAACAATGTGCTAGGAACATAACCCAATGTGCAACAATTTATGAAACTCAAACAAGGCGCATAACCATAGTAGCAAGGGTCAAGAGCACCCATCCTTTGTCATGACAATATACAATATTAGAACTTGAGTATAGTTCTTTTATCCAAAAGGGTAGCATTATTATCTTCTATCAAAGATCATCCAAACCATTTAATGTCATGTTTAATACAATATTAAAACCAAAACTGGATTATAATTCTTTCACCCGCAGGGCAGTCTTAACATATTATGTGAGAGATCATCAAAACCATTTAGTGTCGTGTTTTAATACCCAACCACCACATGTTACCACAACATTTTAAACCATGATTTGAAACAAATGAGATGTATAATACTGTGTTGGTACCATCACATAAGCAAACAAAATATAAGTGTTGCATATCCACCATAGCACCATAAGTCTAACAAGGGGGTCCCACCTACTAGTTTATTATTAATATAGTTGAATAATAAAGCTTGGCAATCATTTGCGAGTATATTATTCATCATTGCGCTTTTAAGCGTCAATAGTGTGCTTTCTAATTGTTAGTTGGCCATAGGATTTGGTTGTATATCTCAAGTCTTGAGTCATCATGGACCAAGACCAGCCTCCTCGCAGGTCTCGTCATTTTTTTAAGTTGCCACCACAGTTTGAGTATTTACCGAAGTTTCATTATAAAAGGTGTAAAGTTAATAGACATGGTACATATATCTCCACATCCCAGACTTGTGATTATTCAGTTATGAGTATTGAGTTGAGTATGGACGACACTGGGAGTCCCTCGACTCCTACACCTTATGTGGTTAATTTCACTCCTTTGACTCCTTCAGCCACTATGGTTGTTGTGTCGGAGGTTACCATCCTTACTCCTATCTAGTCTGTGGTTTCTACTCGATCCATAGTAATGAACCCTTTTGGGTCTCTTTTTGGTACGTCGAGATACAATGCTTAGTCCATACCTTCGGTCTCTAACCCTTTTTCTTTTGGTATGCCCAATATGACGTCACAACTTTCATCCTTCATTCCAGCGAATAATGAAAATCCTAGTCTTAGACCTGGGGGCATGGCTCCTCCGCATACTCCTCTCTCGCTTGGTGGAGGTCATATTCCCCAAACGACTCCTACAGTTGGAGGCGAACCTCCTTTTTCTTCTGGGTCTAATCCTAGTCTCAATTCTCCTGGAGGGAGTACTCAACCAAGAAAACAAGACACTTCCTATATTCCATCCTTTCCCCCTTCTACCTCCATGTTGTTTTTAACAAATACATTTGTAATGAAAAATCCACCTCTATCCTCTGGATTTCCACCCGGAGGGAGTCAATTTCACACTATGGGAAACCCCCAGCTTGGAGCTCCTCAAGATGGGGGAAATGTTATCATCCTCACTATGCCACTCCTGCAAGTATGGTACCCATACAACCTCTTATCAATCAGTTTGGAGGAGGATATTACCCCACCGAATAGGGTCATGTTGTATACTAGAACCCTGGATGGTCTACAATCCCTCAACACCAATCTTTCCCGAGAGCATGGGCTCATATGCCACAACCCCAGATCCCTTTTCTGGCCACTCTTAATTTTCCAGATTTGTTGAGATTAATTAATGACCCGATGCGTCATGATCCGTCATGGCCCCCCTTCCCCACCAAGCTTCCTTCGGACATTCTAAAATTTGAAGGAAAGATCGGCAAGGATCTAGGTGATCATGTTACTAATTTTTATCTTTGGTGCTCATCCAATTCTCTTAATGATGATTTTATTTTTTTGAGACTATTTCAATGCACCCTCATGGGAGTCACAGTGAAATGGTACATTGAGCTATCGGAGGGCATGTACGGAAACTTTAATCAGATGACTTTGGTCTTTCTCAACCACTTCCAGTTGTCGGTTCGTTATGATGCTGACATAAAACTTTTGTTGGGATTCTGTCAAGATAAATCCACACATATCTCAGACCATATCTAAGAGTGGCATAGATGCAAGAGGTTGATTAAAGCCTACATTCCTCCATAGTTTATGTTGGAGTGGTTCCTTAAGTCCTTATTGCCTTAGATTTTGAAGGATGTTTCTACATCTGGGGTAACACCTGAGGAAGAAGCTATTTTAAAATCCCAACAACTAGACCTCATAGATGCTTAGTCTAGGACGTTGTATGAAATTCTTCCTGACGTGCCACGGTCAAATTATGACCCTAGACAAAAACCTGGGCCTCATGTCGATGGCATCATAGGATCTGCAAATGCTAAGTCTACATACTTGGTGACAAACCAGTTGAAGGATTTATCTATAAGCCATCCTGTAGCATGACAAGATTCGGCTTCGTCCTCCACTCCCACTCAGTCGGCGAATGTGTATTCTATATAGTCATCGGTAGACCCAAATGGTAACCAGCAACCAAGCGGGAATAGAAAGAAAGGACGAGGTAATAATCATAAGGGTGGTAAAAATAATAACAAATCCAAGGAAAACACTAAAAATGATAGATCGAATAATAACGTTGGTGAGGGCAAGAAAAAAAAAATAAAGGTAAAGTTTTCTTGTAAACTTTGTAAATATGATCACCTTACCCACCTATGCCCCAAAATCAAGGAAGCCTCGAGGCTCTTGTCCCAACCACCCATTGTGTTGACCAATCTGTTTCCACATAATCATCACATGGCTTTAGGGTCCTCCAACACTGGAAACGCGTCAAGCGGGAGTCAAAACCCCCCGACACATGAAGGTGATCATCTATGTGTTAACATGGTCAAGTCTCATATTAATGTAGCCACTAGATCTCATGATTATGGTTCTTCATAAACTGTTACAAGTATAGAGTCTCCCCCTCCTCCCGAAACACCTTTGCAGATCAAAAATCCAAAGCCTCCTCCTCGTATTCTGAAGGGAGTACTAAAACACTTTGTCCACAATCCTAATGCCAAAGTTTCCCAGAACTATTTGATTGTTGAATATCTAGGTCAAACCCCTTGTGAAATGTCATCTTTGGAGGTGCTCCATATGTGTCCTTCACAGAGGAAAGCCTTGTTATCTACTTTAGGATATCTAGACCAGTGTGGATCAAAGTTTATTAAGTTTGATGTCACAGATGTTAAGCCTCTCTTGCCTTACCATGTGGCCTTTCAAATCCATGTGGGGTACATGAAGTATACCATCAAACACATTGTAATTGATGAAGGTGTTGCATCGTGCATGATGTCCCTAACCTGTTGGAAAACCATTGGCTCTCTGAATCTATCCCAATCTATGATTATGTTGACCTCTTTTGATGGACGTTCTTTTCGACCCCATGGAATTTTTCCCACTTTTTCGGTCCAGTTAGGTGGAAAGACAGTGGAGGTTGATGTCAAGGTGGTTGATGTGCCCCTTGACTATAATTTATTACTAGGGAATAATTGGACTTATTCCATGACCGCAGTCATGCCATTTGTTTTCCGCACTGTATGTTTTCCTCATGAAGGGAAAATAGTGATGATTGATCAATTTTCCTTTGCGCATGCTAGTCCTAATGCATCATTTGGACCTTTGATCCCAATGATTGACAATTCTTGGCAAGCAACCAAGGATATTGGTGTTGGAATGTATTCCTCTCTTATTGGTAGCTTTGATTTCATGGCACCAATTCATCATATTTATGCCATTTCCAGTAGGTCTTAATCGTCAATGAGGTTCGTTCCTTTTCGTACTTTGTATTTCAACAATCCTTGGACCCTACCTTCCTCGACCATGTCCTGCGAAGTTTAGTCACATATTGGGATGGAAATGCCACTGTCAGCGATAGCGGTTGTGCATCAAGTTTTTCTTAACACTACTGCTGACCTAGATCCTTGTTCCTCGTGAATGGACGAGGTGAATCCCAATTTAGAGTCCGTATGGGCCACCCAATATTCTTGTTCACATGATTTCCTCGACTATACTTTACCTTTGGATGAAGCCATCTTAGAGTGGTCCCGATAGGCCTTAGGATGATATGCATCATCACTCTTATTTCCTCCCAGACCTTGTTAGGATCAAACAGGATGACTTTAGATCTACCTTGAGTGAGATGGTCGGTCATGTTGTGGTTCTGCTAGACATGCATGGAATTTATGTCGAAGGAAACATGGCTAATATTTCTCCTACCAACCCGATCAACATCTCTCAAATTCCTAGCAAAATTGAGAACATATATATCGGTGCGGATTGTTCGCCTGAAGAAATTCAAATCTACACCCATCTCTTCAAGTAATTTCATGATGTATCCGCTTGGTCGTATGAAGAGATGCCAGGGATCGACCCTAGCATTTTTTAACATGAGATCAAGACTTATCTGGATGTTATACCTTTTCGACAACATATTAGAGCTATTAATCCTATGACGGCCCCTACTATTAAGGAAAAGGTAGAGAAGCTACTTAATGCTAGTTTCATCTACCCAATTCCCTAGACCGAATGGGTGTCCAACCCCGTTCCAGTGAATAAGAAACAAAGAACCATCTGTGTGTGTATGGGTTTTCAAGACCTGAACAAGGCTTGTCCTAAAGATAAATTCTCGACTCCTTTCATTGATCAGATTCTTGATGAGTGTGCGGGAAGCAAATTTTTTTCTTTTATGGATGGATTTTTGGGATATAATCAAACTCAGATCAAACCTGAGGATCAACACAAGATGGTGTTTATTTGTCCTTGGGGTGATTTTTCATACTATAAAATTCCTTTCGACCTTAAAAATGTCGGAGCAACCTTCCAACACGCTATGACCTTTGCTTTTCACAATCTCAAACATATTGTCAAAGCTTATCTCGATGATCTCCCTGCTCACTCTCGCAAGAGAGTAGATCATTCCAGTCACCTTTGGATAATATTTGAGAGATGTCATTATTATCACATCCATTTGAACCCTCACAAGTGCATCTTTTGCATTAGGTCTAGCCATATTTTAGGATTCTTAGTCTCTGAGCATGGGATCATGGTGGATCCTATGAAGGTTGAGGCAATACTTTGATTTCCTCCCCCGTGCAACGTTCATCAACTTCAAGGTTTACATGGGAAGGCTAACTTCTTACATTGGTTCATAGTGAACTATGCCAATTTAACTAAGGGTTTCATGCATCTTTTGAAGAAGGACACTCTATTTATATGGGATGAGCGAGCCCAGGAATCCTTCGATGCTCTTAAGAAATCCTTGGTATTGACGCCTCTGTTGAAGCCTCCAAACTACAGTAGAGACTATTTTCTTTATATTGCCACATTTGAATGGACAACTAGTATGGTTCTGGTTCAGGAGGAAGATGAGCTCCATGAGCACATTGTTTACTATCTTAGTTGAAACTTAGTCGGTCCTGAACTTAAATACTCTCACATTGAGAAACTAGCCTTGGTTGTTGTACATGTAGTTCAAATATTATGACATTATATATTACTTTCCAAAACTACCGTATTTTATGATATCAATCCATTTCAATACATCCTTACTAGGCGTATCAAAGGGGGGAAAATAGAATAAGTGGATTGTGATTTTGCAAGAATTTGATCTCGATTTTGCTTCACCGAAGTCTAACAAATCGCTAGTTTTTTCCGATTTTATATTAGACTTCCCTCGACTAGATGAGGACGGTATTCATGATGGTTCATTCGTGGATGAACATATCTTCCTTATCTCGTCTTCGGACCCCTAGTATGGAGACATTCTAGTTTATCTTCAAACCTTGAAGATATCCCAGCATTTGTTGAGAGACGATTGATGACGTACACGTCATCAAGCAAAAAACTACCTTATCATCGGTGACACTTTGTATCATCAAGGTTTAGATAATATTTTGCATCGTTTTTTGAATCACAAGGAAGCTAAGTAGATTCTCAATGATTGTCACAATGGGGCTTGTGGTGGTCATCTATCTGGGCCAGCAACAACCCAAAATATTTTGTGAGCCAGTTATTTTTGGCCATCAATTTTTAAAGATTGTGTTGAAGCGATCAAGAAGTGTCACCCTTTCTAGGTGTTCGCTCAGAAAATGTGCTCGCATCCATCCCCTCTTCACCCAGTCATCACCATTAGTCCCTTCACCAAGTGGGCAGTGGATTTTATGGACTGTAACCCAACTTCAGTTGGGGGGCATCAGCATATTATTATGGTCATGGATTAATTCACTAAATGGTCAGAGGCCATGCCTACCATTAAATCTAATGGTAAGACGACAACATTTTTCGTATTCAACCAAATTATAGCCCGATTTGGAATCCCAAAGGAGACTGTCACTGATCATGGAATTCACTTTTAGAATGAAATGATGAAGGATTTAGCATCAAAACTAGGKTTTAAACATGGTCATTCTTCCCTTTATTAACCCTAGGAAAATGGACAAGTAGAGGCTCTGATTAAATCTCTCAAGACCATCTTGCAAAAAAAATTCARCCAGAGTAAATCTAACTGGCATATAATGCTTCACCCTCCACTTTGGGCATGTCAAACCTCTGTAAATAATTCCACCGATTTTTCTCCTTTTTCAGTTAATACATAGTGTGGATTTGATCCTTCTGATTGAATGTGAAATCCCTTCCCTTAAAATGGMAATTGAGCTCATGCCTGACACATTCGATCTTGAAGAAAGCCTCRTGCACCTAGAGCGTCTATATGATCATCGTCGAGATGCCTCTACGACTATCAAATCGAATAAATGACGTGTTAAGGTTCAGTATGATAGGTATGTCTTTCCTCAGTAGTATGTTGAGGGTGACTTGGTCCTCTTGTATGACCAAGCCAAAGAACCGTTGGGGGCCGGAAATTTCAACCCCATGTGGCATAGTCCTTATAACATGCGACATGTTTTAGAAAATGGAGCCTATGAATTGGAGGATTATGAAGCGAATATGTTGGATGAGCCCAGAAATAGGCTCTACCTAAAAATATATTACTCTTGAGCCCTCAATATTGGGCGTGACTCTTTGTATACTAGTGTATCTTAGTGTATATACAACTTTTCCCTTGTGTCATCGACTTGCTTATCAAGTTTTCCCTTGCTTGGAATATGTCCACGGAGTCTTCATTTTACTTAGGATTCACAGAAGGTGCCAATCTTCATATGCGGAACATGGCTTCCACCACTTGGGCCATGTACTCACTCAAGGGTCAACTGGTGTCTTCAGGTGGCGTTCATCTGGAGCCATCAATGAATAATGTTCTTGAGTATAGCTTCATTATAGAGCTTTTGCACGATTCCATTTCACATGTTGTTTGGTCTTTAGAGGTTCACTTGGACTCCTAGTTTGTCGTATGTCAGTTAAACGGAAGTTACTGTGTGTGAGACCCTACTCTACTCCGAAGATTCCTACGGGTATGACTTTTGGAACAATACTTCGATTTTCTCACTGATAATCACATAACTAGAAGTTCTAATTATGTATCTGATGCATGTGCAAATTATTTTTTAGATTGTAATTTTTCACATAACTAAGTAAAGAGTACAAATCCATACATGTACACATTGTAACATATATAAGTAAAGTCGAAGACCAAAATTTTATATTTCGTCTTTCCAAAAAATATGGTGTCATAGTACAAAATGGGGCTCACACCCTCAAAATACATATATGGTCGATAGATATATGACCATGGAATCTATGTCTTTGGCGCCAAATGTGTACCATGATAGCACAGTATGACATTTGCGAGATGTCGGAAGAGTCGCACCCTCGCATGGGGCACACCTACCACCTGTCGCTGCATAGCCTCTGGCAGATCCTCTGCCTTAACCATAGGAATATTATGTGTCAAACGAGACAGGTTCCCCTGCACATTTTGAAGCACTCTCTCCACATCTCCTTCCGCATGCTCATCTCCCTGGCTCCTATGTCGATGTTGTGGGAATCCATCTGGTCATCGTGGATCTACATCTTCATGACAAACCAATTGTTAATACTTGATACCATACAAAATATTTGCATTTTTATTCTTTTTGAAAAACACAAAAAAAAAAAAATGAAATATATAAAAACGTTTCTTACCAATATCATTGTAGGCGGAGCCTAGTGGCAAAGGAACATATGGATCCCCTCTGTAGTTGATCCCAGCATAAGAGTAGTATTCAATGGCTATGACCTATCGATGCCACCAAAAAAAGAGCTCATCATTGTAGGGGGTTGGCACCCTACCACCTCCTAGCCACCTCATCATGTCGGTCCACCGTGACATGGTTGGATCATGCGGTCCATGTGGAATGATCTCTACTCTAGGGATCGAAACTAGAACCCGCTCAAAGAAAAAACTACATAAGATGGATGCAAACCCAAAGTTTCTCTTTCTCCCTTGTTTTCAATCCATCAGTTGGCTCTTCATTTTTGTCAGCAGTGAGGTACAAAAGTCATAAAAAGTGGCTCACAAACACTCCATTGCATAGAAAATGAGTGGCCTTGAAGCTTGGTGCAACAAGGTTCACCCAAAAATCCATGTAAGAACAAGTACGATGATCTTCAAACTCAGGTTCTCAATTTCCCTGATTGGGAGTTGGTTCCCTACTTTGTTTGTGCCTGCAACACAATGAGTGGCAATGTATTCCTCCATGGGAATTCCACCCCCAGCCCCTCGGGCCTTGAGATTCATCACCTCCCCCTAGCGAGACAATCTTGTAATGAAATATATGTCGGAGACTTCAATCCTCGATGGTTTCCAATCAATATTGAAGGCCTCTATCTATGGATCCTAATAGTTTACGAGCATATGGAATAACCTCACTTGAGCCCTCATTCCTTTGAGAACCCAAAATTTATAAAGACCGTACCTTTTCAAATCTAATTGGGACCCTACATCCCTTTCCACAACTGCATCTACCTCCTCATGCTCCCTCTCCCTCCATTCAAGAACCATCCTTCCAAAGGAAAGCCATTTTTTGAGTTAGATTTTGTAAAAAACTTGTTTGTGGACTTGTACGCAGGCTGCAGTGTTAACAGTCACGTGTAGGGCCACATATACGCAGGCAAGATTTTCTTTCCTGGGTACATGCCTCCAGTATGCAACCCAATGAATTGACAATCGTGTGCACCCTAGTTTACACATTGTGCCCTCTTAAACTCAAAAAATGAGGACTAACTTAAATTTTAATCCACTAAAAATGAAGAGGAGGGGAAGGGCACTTACTTGGTCTATAGTGCAAAATGGCCTAAAATGCACTATATGGGTGAAAAGACTCAAATGGTATGGTAAAATGGTCTATTTTTACTATTAGTAGAATTTTTTTACCCATTTCATATAGTTTGGGCTAATATTTTGACCTTATGGACTAATAGTGCAGTGGAAAGAGTTGGTTTTGGTGGTTTTGTCCAAGAATTTTTTCGATTCTAGCATCATATCGCTCGTTCATGCTTTCGGTAGGTATTTTCTATCACTAGCATATAGGATAGGTTCTCATTCCATTTTGCATTCTTGCATTGTCCTATGACTATGATCTATATATCTTAGGAG
>JASDQU010100882.1:344168-358600 GCA_032191745.1 Picea mariana
CCTCTAAATATTATAGGTGAGCAACATGATCTCCATGTTCTCCCTAAGGGCACCTTTAAGGAATTTTCTGGAGATGGAGAAATCGATGAAAAGAAGCATCTGCACTTATTTCTTGATGTTTGTGATTTTCACCATGTTGAGTATGACGATGATGACCTAGAAGCTATGTTCCTAACTATGTTTACCCCTCCAATTTCTTACCATACCCTTCTCACTGATTTCACCCAAATTGGTTTGAGGAAGAATGAAAGGATATGAGATTTTCATCTCAGGTTCAATAAAATCTTGAGTGGGATTCCAGAATATAAAAGACCAAATGACCTAGTAATTCTCGGTTGTTATAAGAATGCAATTCCCCCTAATGTAAAATATGCTATCATAACATCCCAAATGGATATTTTGGAGGAGGAAATGACTAAAGCCATTGAGATGGAAGAAATTGTGATTGAAATGAGTGTTGACCTCATCATTATAATGTGAAGAGTACAATGGTTGCAGGGAGGATTAAATATTGATAATCAAGGAGATTCCAGTTCAAGAAAGATTGAAGAATTCAAGCCTCGACTGACTCAAAACAAAATGATGGAAGGATGATTTTTCAAGGGAACCATGCCTGATGTAAAGCTTGACCTTGTGGTGGAACAGGAAACCAAGAAAAGAATCAAAATTGCACAGATGAATAGAACCATCAAATAAATGCAGAACAAGATAACCATACTAAGAAGGGGAGATAATTACATTCCAAATACAAGAATTCCAATCCAAGAGAAACAGAGGAACCCTCCCCTAGAAAACCTAGTGAGGTTTGAAAACACGGATAATCCGCAAACACCAAGGGTTCCAAAACAATCTACTCCAAATGCGGTTGTTCTAGATGATGTCTATGATGAGAAATTAATTGAGCAAGAGAATTATTACTCACCTGATGAAAGCTATGAAACTGTGTAGATGGATGGATGAGATATGTACATGTATATATCTGAAGAGGGCGACAATAATCCCAACTCACAAGAAAACATTGCCCAGACAAGAGGATTTGTAAATAGACCAAAAAATAAAGGAGATTATGATAAAGAGAACCAAAAAGAAAAAGAAAAGGAAAAAAAAAATGAGAAAAGAGCAAATGAGAAAGTGACAGATAGCGTTGGAAGCAAAAGGCAACACATGATGTCAAACTATACTCAAATGACATATAATGTTGTATAGTATTTGAGTAAATTAAGAATAAACCTGCCCTTTACGGAAGTGGTGAAGATTCCCCCCCAAAGAGAAAACATTTTGAAGTTGTTGGATGATCCATCTGAAAGAGAAGAAGTTGTTGTTACCAGTCCAAAACAAATCCCTAGCCAGTCAACTGCCAAGCTGAGAGGTAAAGTTCATCCCTTTTACATTTCTATTGAAAATCATGATGTTGCACTACATAATTGTTTATTTGACACTGGCGCGACGAAAAATATCATGCCATTGGTAGTCATGGAGGCATTGGGCATGAGTTTCACCAAGTATTATGAAACTGGTGAAAATATATATGCAATTGATTCTATAAAAGTGCGAGCTTATGGAGAAATCAATGAATTTTATGCTTGGATTACAACAGGACCCCATATCATTACAGTTTTCAATATTATTGTGGTATACCTTCCTCTGACATATGGAGTTGTGCTGGAAAGAGACTGGACATCTATGATCGAGGATATATAATGAATGATGGAAGTTATATGATGCTGCTAGGAAAATACGGAGCAATGATTAAAGTGCCCAGTGAACCTAGAAAATCATTCTCCTTCAAAAAGAAGGAAAATGAATTGATAGAGGATTATATAGATGTCAGTATTGGAAACTATGCTATCCTAGACATAGATCATAATGAAAGTTTGGAGGAAGTGCAAGACACGAAGAATCAAGAATATTTGTTTGAATGGTATTGGAGGATGTCATTTGATGGAGCTTGTTCAAGCTCTAAAAATGGAATTGGAATTTTTCTTATGAGTCCAAGTAACATTATGCATCCAAACGCTATTAGAATGGAGTTTTCATGCAATAATAACGAGGCAGAGTATGAAGCTTTGATTCAGGGGATGATCCTTGCACAGGAAATGAAAATAGAAAATCTAATTGTAACTGGAGACTCAGAGGTGGTCATAAATCAGGTTACCTAGAGGTATAAAATAACAAAGGAAATACTTAATTCGTATTTCAAAAGAGTTAACGAATTGATGGAATCTTTAATTTCCTTCAATATTTATTTTATTCCAAGGGACAAGAATCACAAGGCATATTCACTATCCTTGGTGGCCTGATTGTCAAACCCAGACGATATCTAAAGAGAAACGTCTTTCCAAGTAGAAAGAGCTTTCTGACCATTCGTCCCCGATAACATTGAGTACTTGCAAGTGTTTGAGAACGATGAACAACTGGAACATGTTCTGTTAAACAATGATGATGATGAAGAATATCACTCTTCTTCTATCCCTAAAGATTGTATACAATTTGAATCTCTTTTTACGAGATATGATCATGCTAAGGATCTCCCTGAAGAAGTTTCGGTTCGAAAAGTGAAAGAAACAAGAAAAGTCAATATTGGAACTAACAGTTCCCCAAAATATGTCAACTTGGGAGTTGATTGCACCACTGAGGAATTCGATCAATATGTTGCCTTGTTCAAATAATACATCGATGTGTTTTGTTGGACCTATGATGATTTAAAAGCTTACGATGAAACTATATTTCGACATATCATTCCTTTGAGGGAAGGAGAAAATCCAGTAAAGCAAAAAATAAGGATGATGAATCCCAAGATGAAACCTCTGGTAAAGATTGAATTGGAGAAATTAACGAAGTAAGGAATAATTTATCCCATTAGACATTCAGACTGGCTTTCAAATCCAATGATTGTAAGAAAAAAGACTGGGGAAATCTGAATGTGTGTTGACTTCAGAGACCTTAACAAAACAAGCATAAAGGATAACTTTCCTTTGCCTATTATAGAGTTCCTTCTCCATCAAGTTACTGGATCATCTTGCATGTCCATGTTGGATGGTTTTTCTGGATATAACCAGGTCTTGGTGGCCGAGGAAGATAGGGAAAGGACAACATTTATCACACCTTGGGAGACATATGGATATGCTAGAATTCCCTTTGGTTTGAAGAATGTTGGAGCCACATTCCAGAGGGCCATGGATCATGCATTAGGCGGGTTGATATGAAATTTTATGGAAGAATATAAATATGACTTGATGGTGCCTTCAAAGAAAAGGGATGATCATATCCATCATTTGAGAAAGGTTTTTGAAATATGTAGATTATATGGTGTCCCTCTGAATCCAAATAAATGCTTGTTCGTTGTGAATTAAGGGAAACTGTTGGGCCATATTGTATGCAAGGAAGGGATTTACATAGATCCATAAATAATTAAAGAAATAAATGAGGTCAACCCCCCGACATACAAGAAGGGATTTCAATAATTTTTGGGCAAGATCAATTTTGTGCGAAGATTTGTTCCCGACTATGCAAGTATATTTAAGCCAATCAATTTGTTGTTGAAAAAGGAACAGAGGTTCAAATGGATAGAAGATACTCAAGAGGCATTCAATAATATCAAAGGAGCAATCACCACTGCTCTTGTCCTCATTAGTCTAGAATTTCAAATATATTTCATCATCTATTCATTTTCTACAGAGATAGTTGTCACATCCATTCTTACTCAGAAGAATATCAAAGGATAAGAACTCCCAATAAATTTCATGAGCAAAACCATGCATGACTATGAGTTGAGGTATTCATAACTAGAGAATCAGAACTTGGATCTTGTAAAAGTAGTAGCACACTTTCACATGTACATATCGAACTCCCATGTTATTTCTTATGTTCCCTCATCACCAGTGAAGATGCTTTTGAATCAACAATTGAGAGAAGGAAAATAGGCTAACTGGTTGGAAAAGATACAAAAATATGATATCCAGATTAAAACTTTAAAAACTATTAAAGGAAAAGGTTTATGTAAGCTCATCTTGAATGGATATTCATTCGATGGAATGATTTCAATTTCATTCGGGGAACCATTAGTTGATTCACAATGGTACAAAGATATTATATTCTACTTAAGTTCCGTGCAATTTCCTGTCATCAGGAACCCCAAGGAGCGAAGAACATTGAAGATGAAGGTGAATCAATACATAATGATTGCTGACATATTGTTAAGAAGAAATTATGATGGTATATGTTGGAACACATATAATGTTGAGCTTTTGAACTTTAGATTTTGCCTCTTAGAAATAAAAATTTTACCCAGAAAAGAAAAAAATTAGAGAATTGCCTTTTTAAAAATAAATCCAAGGGTTGTTGTTCTTCAATAAGGCGCTTAAAATATTTATCATCGATGAGTTACTCTAATTTGATCGAATGGTCCTAATGATCTCTGAAGTTTAGAAGATGCCCGAGTTTTAAAAGAAAATCGTTAACAGTCGCTTCAGAGCTTTGCGCTTTGGGTATTCCAACAAATCTAAACAACTAAAACCTTGAAACTCCAAAGTCGTGAAGATAGTCACTCGTGATAATTCCTAAAGGATTTACAGATGTGTCATAGGATACGTGTCTTAAAAATATTTTCTTGGGTTGACACGTGGCACTTATTTTTAACACTTCCATCAGATGATTCCTACATTTTCAAGTGACATGTGTCACCTTTATTTTCATGAAACATCATCAAGAATGACATCATATCTGACACGTCACTCTGGGAGATGGCCCTTCGAGATTTTTTACAGATATCGAGTTCAAAAACCACCGAAGTATCAAAGCGCTGAAGTAATGAATATTACAAAAAGTAAAAAGTGTTTTAAAGAGTTAATAAAACCTTTGAATAACTTTAATTAATCATGATTAAGTATTAATAAATTATTCCAGGAATTCATCCTTCGGAGGATTCCTATCATGCTACATCCAAAACTCCTGAATGTCGAACCGCCGAAGTACTTAAGGCTAACTCTATGTTTAAAACATGATTAATTGAAACATAAAAGTGATTAATAAGAGATTAACTTCTCCGTGAGTACGACCTTCGGGAGATTTCTTCCCTCTTACATTCAAAACCTTTGAACGTCGAATTGTTGAATCGTTTATGAAATTTATAATTGGCTAAAGTTAACGATTTGAATAATTATTGTGATTTTCCAGGTAATAAACTCCAGATTTTTTAATAATCTCTCTGTAAATAGATCTATACGAAAACCGATAGACTTTATGAATAAAGCTCTTTGAATTTCAAAATCATTTTACCATTTGCAATTAACAGTTTTTCAGTCAGAGCTTACAGACAGGCTAATTTTATGGCACCACAAAAAGTTGCAAGGAAGCTTGATGGATCATATTTCATAATATAGTGGAATGATAAACTGGTTTGGAAGCCTAATAAACTAGGAAAGGGGCCAAATATGGAAGGGAAGGGATAAATATGGCAAGAGTGCCAAGATGATCGGGACGATGTATCATGGATTGTGAGTTCTAGAGATCAATGACCAAGAGCGATTGCGGGGGCAAAGTTGCGCGGTGTTTAATTTTGAAGGGAGGTCCCGCAATTTAAACCACGATTTTCTCTTAGGGGTACGTGGCATCACCAGGTGCATTGCAGGATGAAAGGTGGGTTACCTCAAAACCGCTTCCTCGCACCACCTCAAAATATAACGTTAGAATCTTGAATCAACACTAGTCCTCCACCCACTCCACCTTTCACCCTCCAGCCTACCACACCCTCCACGATCTCGATACAGTCCACCTCGCCACCTAGATTCTCGCATCCACTCATCCCACCTCCCTATTGGATACATGTCCCCACACCATCCTTTTCTTGAATGGTTACTCTTCCCCGTAACTGTTAGCCATCCCATAACGAGCCATCGTTGAGCTACTTGTCTAGTTACCACCCCCATATCTCCCATTGCAATTCTTTATCCTAGTAAACACATTCGAAGGGACATATGGCAATGAAATCATATGGAAAAGACAATAAGCCAATGATTGTGGTGGAATTAATGTACATGTGTACCCAGTTCAAAGAACAAAGGAAAACAAATGCGTCTGTGAGAAAATGAAGAGATAGATGAAGCACCAACACATCAAATCAAAACTCAACAATATATGTATGTTGTTATTTCATTCAGATTGTATTCTATTTTTAGGCAGATATTGTGGGAAGTCCAACGGTTTTCAGTTGAGATAATTTTTGTATAAATAGATAGATTTTAGATCTATTTGAGGCTGCTTCTTGCTGAATGTAAAAGATAATTTTTTTTTGAATATCAATACAAGTGCAGACAAAGATTATAAGTTTCATTCAATTTTAGTTATGTGTTTCCTGTTCCATCTCTCTGAATTTTTTTTTGTAGTTGTTTAAGAGTGAATGATTGCAATTTAGTACTACATCTACCATGATCATAGTATATCAAAAGTTCATTCAGTAACAACTTTTCCTTTGTTATTACTATGAGTAAAACAAGACACGTGACCTGTGTGAATTACTGCATTTTTTTATCTCCTTTCAAGGGTGCATCTTCTACTTCTCTTCTACTGCAAACAAGGTGAGACTTATTTGTAATTGATACATGACTTTTTTTAACAGTTTTGTAAATCATTTATACATCATTTGACATTATAATTGCAAATCAGATAACAAGATACAACCTATGTACTATATTATTATTAATTTCATTTAAAGATTATTTCTCAAAAAACTGAAGGTAGAAAAATCACTTATAAAAACACTTCATTTTAAATGGTTGATGCCTGAAATTATTCTTTGAGCCTTAGAATCAATCTCAGGAACATATTTTTGGCGTCGTTGTTTGGGATGGAGAAACAAAATAATTTTTCTCTCGGAGAACAACAAAGTTAAATTTTTGTCTTTGATGATGAACAAATATTGAATACGTGGAAAGGTTTCTTTTTTCACATGGTGACTCCATTGTAGAAAAAGTTGGCATTCAGTTGAAAGAATACCAGGAAAAACCCAGACCAAAAGCAGACTACGCCATTTTCGGATCCCGAAAAATTGTTGAAACTGAAGGGATATCTCAGACAAACTTCTTCATTAGTAGGCAAGGTCTACCAACCTAGAGTTATGCAAGTTAATACTAATATTCTCACTGGATATCTTAGTCTTAAAGAAAAATCTAAACAAGTTCATTTTGTAGAAGAATCAACAAGTAAGTCTGAAGTTAAACTAGACACTCCAGAAGTAATTATTCCTAAAATAAAATTTGATATTGACCAGACCATCCCTATTTCATTGATATATATTTTTATTAGTGAAAATAAATAGTCCATTTCAATCCCTACTATCATTAGTACACAACCGATTCTTTCTCTTCCTGAAGTAGTCAAAAGTTCAGTAGATCAGTCTTTTGAAGTTTTTGATAATCTCCTGTTTAGTCCTCGAATTCTGTCTCCTAGACTTTCAATGGTTGGTGCTGGAGGTGTTTTTGCTAGAGATGTCGGAGGTGCAAGGGCCGACGGATAAGCCAATATACCCGCTCAACCCCCTAGGATATTTTCCAAGGTTGCTGCTAGATATGATCCCTTAGTTCTTCCTGTTATCCTATATGATATAACTGAAAATTACATGAAGAGACTCCCTAAATTCACTGGAGAAGGGGATTTAACAACAATATAGCATATATCCTTTTTCGATCAACTTGCTGATATTCTTGGTGTTGAGGATGAGGATGTTTACATGATACTGTTAATAAAAAATTTTGAAGGACAGGTAATAACTTGGTTCAGAGAACTTCTAGTAAGTTCTATACCATCATATAATGATCTGGAAACTTCCTTCATAAGGTTATGGGGTGAGAAAAAATACCATCTTTATTACTTATCTGAATTTAGAGATTTGAGAAATAAGACATCAGAATCATTCCTAGAATTCATTCAAATATTTAATAAGCTTTATCACAAAATCCTGGCTGAAGTCAAACCTTCCCAACCAGCTGCAAAAGTCACTTTTGTAGGATCTTTTGATTATGATTTCTCCCTACTTTTGAGAGAAAGAAGATCCACTACTTTAGAAGGGATGCAAGATAATGCTATAGAGATTGAATCAAATATGATGGCATCTAGGAAATTGAAAAATAAAGTTGAGATTGGAACAAGGGAACCCAGGCGTTTTAAAAAACATGCAAGGCCCTCTGGATCTGGAAAATCTGCAGAGGAAAAAATGGATGAGATGGAAAAAATTATTAAATATCTATCGAACAAAATTTCCAGGATGGAAATGGAACAATCCAAACCTGATACATATGTTAGAAATCAATTCAAGAGAAATCCTAATCCTCAGATACAACAAAGGAAAATAAAAAATGAGGATCAAAAGATTCAAGCTCCTTTTAAAACTGATAATTTCATACAGAGAGATGAGGTGGAAGATTATGATGAATTAGATGAATATCTAAACAACCTCAGCGATGATGATATTGAGCCTCACCTAACCAAACAATATTATGAGAAATCCTTGGATCTGGAATCTTTATTTAATAATGATGAAAATATCAACAATTTATGAGACTCTACATACAAAGGTCTCGTTGATTCAATAATGGCTGAGATTCAACAAAAATATGATTTGAGGCTAAGAGAAAAAACTTCTATAAATATTCCACCAAAAAATATTTTATCACAAATAAAGAAAATGAGGCAACAGTTACAAAACCATCAACTGAAACACAAGCCGCCCGAATAAAGCAAGTTGAAACGAAAGAAGTATAGACTAAGAAGCCAGAAAATACATAAGTCGAAGTTCAAACCAGGGAAATTGGAAAAGAAACTGGGACTTTCAATTTAGAGAATGAACTTAATAAAATTAAAATTCCAATGCCTTTGGTTGAACTTTCTGATGCCGAATGTCAACCTAATGTTATCAATTTGCAGGATGCAAAACCTACAATCATGTTTGGACCACACATAGAAAATAGTAAGGATATTGTTTCTCCTTTATATATTACACTGAATGTACACGATCATTTACTTCAAAATTTCATGTTAGACTCAAGAGCTTCACATAATTTAATGCCTACGATTATCATGGAAAAATTAGGCCTTGAAATTACCAGACCTTATCAACATTTATACTCATTTGATTCTAGAAAGGTTAAGTGTCTAGGTATGATTAAAGATTTAGTTGTAAATCTTGCTCAGGTTCCTGTGAAAAGTATTCTTATGGATGTGGTTGTTGCTGATGTTCCTACTAAGTATGGCATGCTTTTATCCAGATCTTGGGGTTCCAAGCTAGGAGTATCAGTTTAGCTAGACATGACGTATGCTACAATTCCAATTTTTGGTGGACAATTTACTCGATTGTACATAGAAACTAGACTGCCGTATACCGTAAGTGATCCTCAAAATCCCAATAACTACACAATCTATGTTGTTGATCAAGATTTAGGAAATTGTATATTATCCATAAATGACGATTTTGAAGAATGTATAGAAGAAGAAAATAAAAAAAAATAGAATTTTCAAAGAAAAATATAAATGTTAGAGAGGGGATGTGGAGAATGTTCTTTGATGGTGCGTCATCTTGCGAGGGAGCAAGATATATATTTTTATTTGTGGCACCGGGTGATGAGTATGTTATTCCTTTCTCTTATATATTACAATGGGATGTTGATTATACCAATAATGTGTGTGAATATGAAGCTTTAGTTTTAGGATTAGAAGTTGGAAGAAAATTAAAAATTGAACATTTGATAGTTTATGGCGATGCTAATCTCATTGTAAAAAACATAAAACGACAATATCAAGATAAGAATCCAAGGTTGAGATCGTATAGAAATTGTGCCTCAGATCTAATAGAGAATTTATTCTCGTCTTTTAATATCCACTCTATTCCTAGAATGAAAAATAAACAAGCTGACTCTTTAGCCAAAGTTGTTGTGACTTTCACACCACCTACTGTTTTGAAGCTGAAATATAATATTGAGATGAGGCATAGACCTTCGATTCCAAACAATGTTCAACAATGGAAAGTGTTTGAAGATGATGAAAAAATCAAGCAGTTTCTGGAAATGGTAGATGAGTTTTCTGAGATCCACACTAATCAAGAAAATCAGAATGATCCTGCTTGGATTATGCAGGAAGGAGAAAATCCATAAAATTTCCAAGATAAAATTGCAAATAACCACATGCTCTTACTTAAAAAAAATCAGATTCCCAGAGGTCTTATCCCTCTAGAAAGGTTATTTGACCAAGATGATATACCTTTAAAGTATACTTAGCGACCTCAACCCGAAGAAGTTGAATATTGTAATGTAGGAACTAATGAAAATCCCAAGATGGTCAAAATATCAAAATATCTTCTAGCACAAATAAAGAGTAAATATGTTGAGTTGCTTAAACAATATAAAGATGTTTTTGCATGGTATTATGAGGATTTAAAAACCTATGATACTTCTGTTATTGAACACAAGATTCCTTTAAAACATGGTATTAATCCTTTTAAGCAGAATCTTACACAGATAAACCCAATTCTTCTGCCAATAATAGAAAAGGAGGTTCTTCTGCCAATAATAGAAAAGGAGGTTAAAAAAATCCTTGATGTAAAAATCATTATTCCCCTTAGATACTCTGAATGGGTTGCCAATTTGGTCCCTGTTAGGAAGAAAAACAGTGAAATAAGACTCTGCGTTGATTTTAGGAACTTAAATCGGTCTTCTCTGTTGGACATATTGTCATTGATGTATTTTCATTGATGTCAACAATCAATGTCTTTATGTTATAACGATGAGTTGGTATGAACAAAGAGATGAAAATCCATGTATGGAAGGACTAACAAATTAAGAGCTCAGGAGGGTTAGTGACTAAAGATCAGAAGCTCAAAAGAGATGATGCACATGAATCTCAGAAGAGAAAGCACAGTGCAAAAACATGATCGGGATCAAAATCCCCACAGGACAAACCAGGGCCTTTGGATATGCAAGCGCCAGATCAAGGGCAAGGATTGATTATGGAGCGCGAAGGGAGAATTAAACTACATGTTATTTCCAATCCCGCAATTAGTCTATATTGTTAGATCTCATCGACTCAAAGATCGATGATTGTGGTTGATCCACCAACAATCGAACAACTTAAATTGCGGAGTTTAGGCGATGGGATAAACCACACACAAGTTGCAGTTCCATGATCCACACCAACCATCGATGATCAACCTCCAATAGATCTATGGTTGGCATCAGTTCCACTACCAAACGAGCAATTTCCATTGTGGAACTCGACAATAGTTTTAAACATTGTGCTAGTTGAGGACCCCACAATCATCCCTGATCATTGATATGCTCTAAGAGAATTCTCAACCATTGGATCAAGCTGAGTGGAAGAACATAGTAATCCATAAAGAAGGACCATCAGATCTGGAGAATACATGATGACCGTTGGATCAGGATCTTGGTCAACTCCGACGATGATCACTTTGGCGAGAATGTGTTGAGAACATGTAAATTCACTCGAAGGACGAAGTTCCAAAGTCATGAAGTGAAGACATGTAGTATACACATCAGGAGATTCACGTCAGCATACCATGAAAAGTAAGGACACATGGCACAATCAGATAATGACAAGTGTTAAGATGAAATTGGAATTTCAAGTACGTGTAAGTCACAAATCTAAGTGACACGTGGCAGCCAATCGGCCAGTTCTAAATCAATAGTGAAGTCAGTAAGTTACTTCATTTCGGGAGTATGTACTTTGGGGGAAACTAGTTTTTAAACACGAGTCACTGCCTAAAGTGTCGAAGGCAGAAGTTAACGCTAACCATTGATCTAATTCAGGAGTGTTCTTAACCGATGATCAAGCATAGTGGAAGGATAGCATAAGTAGAGGTGTTAACTGACAACATGCATTCACCACCGCTTTATGACTTACTCGTTAGGTAATCACTTCGAAGGAATTGCTACTCCAAAGTCCAGGAGACAAGAATACTTGAAGTTCCAAACTCTTGAAGTAAACAAGAACTGTTCACTCACCTGTAGTTTAAGTCATGGTCGTCAATTTATTTGAAACCTCTGAGCAAGCCATGATCTTTCGACTAACGAAAGAATGAATATTGACTGTCCAATCTATTTCGATGAAATTTGATTTGGGAGATTTAAAAGGTTGCAAAGGCATGAAATCCAAAAGGATGAAGTACCAAAGAACACGGTCCCAACACTGGACATATGGAGGCTAAAAGGAAAAGGGTGAAAGAAGAGGCAACACTTAAATTAATAAGCTCGTGGTTTTGCGCTTGTGGTCACATGTAAATGGGTTGAAGGAAGCGCCTTTTCAGAACTTGGTTTATGGAAAATTTTCAGAGACATGAAATCAAGTTAAAAAGAAATCGATCCATACCTGTGATCGATTTGTGAATGAAACACTCACTAAGTTAAAATAATTAAAAAATAATGTTTGAATAATAATAGTGATTATTGTTACTGTTAAAATGAAAAGGTATGATGGTTCGAACAAAGGGACACAATGTTTCATAGCTCACACCAGTTGGAAGAGTATATAAATGAGAAAGAGTGGTAAGAATAAAGTGTCTTTGTAGTCCAGATAAGAAGATCAAAATAGAATCAGAGTCCAAGAAGAAGGATCGTTGGTTCTTATGAAGTGAGGGTGGAAGGGAGGAGCATGGAAGGATTCATATCCTTACTAAGAAAATTGTAAAAGATAAGGGAGTTGGTGCTTCCTAGGGTTTGTGCCCTAAATACAAGGGAGTTGGTGCTTCCTAGGGTTTGTTCCCTAAATAAAAGGGAGTTGGTGCTTCCTAGGGTTTGTGCCCTAAAGATGAGGGAGTTGGTGCTTCCCAGGGTTGGTGCCCTGAAGAAGGGGATCTGTGTCTCCTAGAGTTGGTTCTCTAAAGAGGATTGGTGTCCTTCACTATTCAATGTGTAAATCTTGTAATTGATGTTAAATATATGTATATAATTGATTTTACATACAATTCATTGTTGATTCATTGTGATAATCAATAAAAATATACAAAGTAATTGTTAATTGAAAATGAGGGAATATTGATTCATCCCCCCCTCTCAGTATTACAACAATTGGTATCAAAGGGGGTGACTTCATCACAATCTTACAACTGAAAGGTAGATTCTGAAGATGGTTCAACAAGAGGGAATGTCTAACAAAAAAGCACCATTGTTCAATGGAGGAGGCTATGCTCTATGGAAGGTAGGAATGGAAAACTTCATGTTTGCTCTTGGTTTTGATATTTGTCAATCCATTGAACATGGTTACACTACACCAACTGCTCCACCCACATATGTTGCAGGGAAGAAAATATGTAATGACAACTCAAGAGCAGTCAATGGAATTCTAGGAGGGTTGACTAATTTTATATGTGTAAAGGTTATGCATTGTAAATCAGCCAAATAAATATGGGACAAGTTGGAGGTTGTATATTAAGGAGATGTCAAAGTCAAGGAAGCCAAACTACAGACCTATAGAACTCAGTTTAAAAATATGAAAATGAAAGAAGAAGAAAATATTGTTGAATACTTTCATAGGGTAGATGAAGTGGTTAACTCAATTAGAGTGGCAGGAGAACAAATTACAGATAAACCTATTGTGAAAAAAATACTAAGATCATTACGTATGAGATATGATGAAAATATTTCTACAATTGAAGATAGAACTGATCTGAGCACACTCATAGTTTATCAACTCCAGGGAATTTTTATAGCATATGAAATGAGAACAAGGAATGGTAAATCAAAAAAATATGAAACATATTTTAAAGCATATAAGACAAAGATGAGGTAGGAGCAAAAGACCAATGATAAGTTATCAAATATATCATATGTAGAAGAGACCAACTTTATAAAGAAACTCTAGAAAGGATTTGGAAAATATAAAGGAAAGCTACCTTTCAAATGTTTCAACTGTGTCATAATTGGACACTTTTTCAACAAATGTCCCTATCCCATACAGGATGAAAATGATGAAGATATTCACAACCAGGAAAACCAATACAAGAAGAAATTTTATAAGAAAAATAAAAACTTATACTCTAAAGAAGACATCAACTCTTCATACATAAGTGAATATGAATATTCAGAGCTTCTATTTATGGGAATGAAAACACAAGATGATAAACATTCAAAAGATGAAGAAGAAGGGAAATTCGAAGAAGAAATCCTTAGTGTAATTGAAGAACTAGGAAAAACTAAAAAACAAAACAAGGTACTAAGAAGAGAGCTTCTAGAGATTAATGAAGCTACTAAATCAAGAGAGAGGGAATTTGTTAAGCCCTAATATTGGCTCATTACCCCTTAATGGGGGAATATTATATTAGTAATGCTATTTTATTTATGTCGGCTTTAGGCCATTAGTTGTAATTATACCTCCTAGTCTCCTATATATACCAAGGAGACATTTACATTTTGAATCATCTTGTACTTGAC
>JASDQU010100882.1:360496-440633 GCA_032191745.1 Picea mariana
AGGAGGAAAAATATATCATATGAAGGTCAAAATACTATGTGCACATGAATTATTTATTAATATTCATAAAAAGGAAATTAATTTAGTGTGAGAATCCACCTCACATTTAGTTTCATAATCTCAAGGAGAGGTTGAGAATCTCATGGATGGTTGAGATATTTTCTCAAACCAAAATCCTAATTTGGTGGATCTTGAGAGACATTTCCTCCTTAAAAACCCTGAGAGATATTTTCTCCCTAAAATCCTTGAGAGATATTTTCTCCCTAAAAATCTTAGAGATCCCATTTTAGTGGATCGAGTGAGTGATATTCTCCATGGTGATTAAGCCTCCAAATCATATATAATGAGGGATTTCCATGGATAAGAGGAGGAATGAGGAAGCTTGGATATATCATACTTATGATTGTGGGATTCATGCAAGGGTTGGACGGGGAGAGCTTGGAGGAGTTGTCGCTGACATCATTCATGGTCTGTAAGTTTTCTTTCTTCTCATTTAATATAATTGGCCTATTTCCTTCAAGTATGTGTTTACATGTGCTTGTCTATGTGTGTCGTAATATTCATAGATCGATTGATTTTATCTAATTCATTAGAGTAGGAGATAGTCATTTGTTTCTTTGTTCGTTGTAGGTATTGTTTAGAGCTCGCAGATTGGAGCAGCTTGGACAAACATCGTGAATGAGGCACGTCATACTTCCCCTCCTTCTCTCATTTTCAATGGATAAAATGAATCTATAGGAATGGTAGTGTCCAAATGTAATTTTTTGTCTTGGTAGAGGGGTCTGTAATCCAAGGGAAATTTCACCTGTCCGCGGGGGAATATTTTCGTAACAAAAATTAGCGACTCCATTAGGGAAGGACAGTGACTTTTCTTTCCTTGGATCTTCTGAGATTTTTCTCACCTTTAGATCTTATTTCTTTTACTGTTTTTTTTTCTACTCCCCTTTCTCTCTTCTTCATTGAATATTTCACAAATTCTTTGGCAAAGTTTTTTGATTTTTTAGCCTTTTTTCTGAGTTTTTGGGAAGGGAAGTGCTCCTCTACTGTGTACACCAGAGCATTGATCTAGGATCAATGCTCCCATGTAGTGTATACCATATCGTTGTATCACTCTGTCCCTTTCGAAACAAGAGCATTGATCTCCTTTTCTAGGTTTTTTTTCCCCTTTCTACTCACTTTTTCTCAGTATGATCCGAAGGGGATTTTTGCTCAGAGACCTTTGAATACTCTTCACTTTGTTTTACTATGAGTTTGACATTTATCATTCATTTATGTTTATCCTTTGAGTTTGAAAATGTTCTCTTAGTTGTGGTCCCCTTGG
This sequence comes from Picea mariana, assembly GCA_032191745.1. Classification (NCBI taxonomy): domain Eukaryota; kingdom Viridiplantae; phylum Streptophyta; class Pinopsida; order Pinales; family Pinaceae; genus Picea; species Picea mariana. The sequence continues at coordinate 361,818 of JASDQU010100882.1, forward strand.
GTTGACATGATCCCTTGGTTCTTTTTGCCTTTGAGTTTATCTGATCTTCGTCTCATAAAACTTTTAGATTGCTTGACTATTTAGGATTGTTCATAAAATAAGGCTTGCAAAGGTTGCTTGGTATTGAGCCTTCTTGTATTCATTTGAAACATCTCACTTTTCTGGATGATTAGGACTCTTATGACAACCTAGCTTGACTTATGTTTCTTGTTGCTCTTCGTTTGAGGATTTTTGTGAGTATTTATCATCTTTCTCTTTTGCATCTTTGAGTTCTTGATTAAACGAGTTATCATACTTGTTTCTTTCAGTTCTCGTTATCCTTTGAGTGCATTCTTTGTTTGAAATCTTTTTGCTTCATGTCTTTTGTATCTACACCTGACTCTTTCATTTTGATTGAAAGTAATGAAGCAATAAGGGATTTTCATTTGCTTTCTTTTAAAATAAAATAAAGAAGATAATTGTGTTCTTTATTTTTGGTAGTGTAGTGGATTGCATTTAGAAAATTGTGTTTGGGAATTGGGTGTTTTTTTTTAAGAAAGTTTAACCTCTTCTCCATCCCGTATGTAGGATTCATTGAAGAAAAAGATTTGCATCTCATTATTCTGCATTCTTTTGGATTCGAGTCTAAAACAACATAAATTTCACTTTCGCACCCTTGAGTAAACAACAACCCTAAAATGAAGCACTTATAAAATTGATTAGACACTTTTATGTTATCTGGTAGCGAACCTACATTATATTAAAGTGTAGGTCTTTGGAATAGGTTGTGAGGATAACTTTCCAAAGCCATCAGACAAGCATAGATTCTTGTGCTAGGGAGCAGTAAATCCAATTGTTTGTATAAGCATAGTCGGGATTCCCCTCTCACACAAGGGTTAAACATGAGGTCTCATGCGGGAGAGAAATGAATATTTCCCCTCTGAAGCTTAACCCACGTAGCAGAAAGATCGTATATTGGGGGTTCTTTCTACGAAACGAATGGTTTCATTTGGTCTTGGAGCTTCATGAGTCCCGAATCTGTTCAAGGTTCTCAGTAGTATTCTGGTCCACTTGTCTTCAGTTCTCTTGAATAATTGTGGACTTGTTATCCTGCCCATACATTCCTTCCCGGCTGTCGAATGTACCCTCCCAGAGGCTGACTGCGATTTGGTAACCTTAGTGGCCTATATTTGTAGGGTTTATACACAAGGTGGCGGTGAAGGGGAGTCTTCGTCGTACCTGGGTCAGACATTGGTCAAACTCACTCAGGCTCCTTGGATATTACACCCACGAGTAAAACTATGTGGGAACTTGCACCAAGGCGTAAGTCCATTAAGAAGGTCGCCAACATAACTAATCCACCCGCTCTATCCCAGCCCCTTCCTATATTAATCTTGCTATGTTGGATTTCATCACCAACTAGTGGTTTCATTGTGGGAAGGTTTGTTTGATTGTTTTCTTCTTAGATTGGTAGTGTGTGTTGTTTGTTTTCCTTAGTGGACCTTAGGTCAAGTCAGTGTCAATGGCATCAATTCCTGGGAGTACCAATGAAGGAACCCATTTTCCCAAGGAACCTTTCGCCTTTCTTTATTTTGGAAACATTGGTCCTCCATGCATTACCACACTGAGTCTTTCAGGACTCACCATCGAGTTACCATTTTGGTTGTTCCCCACTTCGGTGATCTCAAATTTTCCTAGTGCTTTGAATTCACCTAATGCTTCGGATGTAAGAACACCACCCACAAATCAACCTCAAGTCGACCTTTCGCCTTCTTCACTCACCAGGTATCCTTCCCTTTCTCCTTCTTCTCCTACTAAAAGCTCTAAATCAACTAGCTAGGCTGATAAGAAGAAGAAGAATCAGAAAGATACCAAGCCTCCAACTGCATCAGGTCATGTTGTATCCGAGCAACCAACTACTATTAATTGTAGGAGTGTTGATAAAGTCGACAATTCTAAAACAAAGAATACTAAACCCAAATTCCCTTGCAAGCTTTGTAAGGGTGACCACTTTCTGAGGGATTCCCCTGGTCACCCCAAGGTTTTAGAAATGTGGTCTTCAATGTCATCAACTTCTATTGAACATGTTAGTGACACCCCGTCAACTAGTGACGTTGAGGTTGGTAAGAAGAACAAAACTGTCAAATTTCCTTGTATGTTATGTGAAGGTGATCATTATTCTCACCTTTTCCCTTATATGGATGAGTTTTCTTATATTTTGGAAAAGATTCAACTTCTAACCGGTTATCATAATATCTCTCCCAAACCATCATTAGTTGATGGACTGGTCAATCTGGTTCCATCCACAGTCAGTCTAGTTAATCAGGTGGTCAATCTGTTTCATCCTCGGTTAAACCACTAAAACCCAAGTAGTTGATCCAATTTTGTCATCGATCAACTCGTCTCTTCATCTGAAAATTGAAACCCAAGTGACTAGTCAAGTTCTGTCATCGATCATCCCCACTCTTCATCTTAAGAGTGCCAAAGTGGTCGATCCAGTTCCGTCATTGATCGATCTCACTCCTCCCTTGAAGAGTGCAACCAAAGTGGTCGATTTGGTTCCATCATCAGTCGATCCCACTCCTCATTCAAAGAGTGAGGATGTCACTCAGGTCTACCTTGTTAATACCGATTCACCCAGACAAGGGGGCACTCTGCCCGTCCCGATGGCACCCCCTTCAAGTAATCAGATGATTTCTATTAATTGGAATAATTTGACAGAACCCCGTCTTCCTTCTTATGTTCCTTTCCAAATCACCATGCAGGTTTGTTATAGGAATATTCCTAACACTATAATAGACAAAGGTGCTTATCTTATCACCTTATCCATGAATGCTTGGAAATATTTTGGTTCCCCGCAGCTTGCACCCGTGACTTAGAATCTGTTGACCTTTAATAGAATAGTTAGTCAACCTTTAGGTATCCTTCCTCAGTTTTTGGTTACTTTGGGAGGAAAAATGGTCTACATCGATGTAATGGTAGTTCATGACCCCTTGGAATTTAACCTACTCCTCGGGCGATACTATGTCTATGTTATGAGAGATTTTTTGTCCACTCTCTTTCGAGCAATATGTTTCCCTCACAACAGAAACATAGTAACGATCAACCATCTTTCATTCATTGACCCTCATTTGATGGTCAACCATCCTCCTTCCCTGAATGGTCCATACATTCTAACGATGTTCACCCCACCATAGGTTAATTATGTAACGACCTGCCCCATGCATTCAACCCTACACGAGAGGGAATCTCTCCCTTCTCTTGACTTAGATCTGGTAGTTAACATGGTCATCTCTTCGATGGGTCTATTTGTTGGACATATTGTCATTGATGTCAATAGTCGATGTAATTACATTATAATGATGAGTTGTATAAAGAGATGATGCACATGAATCTCATAAGGGAAAGAGCATTGCAGAAACGTGATCAGGATTGAAATCCCCACAGTAAAACTACAAAAGAATCGAGGAAGGTTTCTGTCCACTAATGTAGATTTTGGGACAAACTAGGACCATCAAATTACAAGATAAGTTCTGTTGGAGAACACCTCAATGATCAAATCAAGTCGTGACCGTTAGATACACAAGCGCCAGATCAAGGGCAGGGATTGATTGCAGAGCACGAAGGGAGAATTAAACAATGCATTATTTCCAATCCTGCAACTAGTCTAGACCATCATATCGTATCGATTCAAAGATCGACAACTGTAATTGATCACCAATAATCACACAACTTCAAATTGTGGATTTTGGGCGATGGGATAAACAACGCGCAAGTTATGGTTCTATGATCCACACCGACCGTCGATGGTCACCCACTGATAGATATATGGTTGGCATCAGTTCCACTACCAACGAGCAGTTTCCATTGTGGATCTCGATGATAGTTTTAAACGTCATGCTAGTTGGGACCCCGCAATCATCCCTAATCGTTGATCTACTCTGGGAGAATTCTCGACTGTTGGATCAAGTTGAGTGGAAGGACAGAGTAAACCATAAAGAAGGATCATCAAATCTAGAGAATACATGATAATCGTTGGAGCCATAAAGGAAGACGTGTATCACACATATCAAGAGATCCATATCAATAGAACACATCAACAAGGACACATGGCACAATCAAATGGTGACAAGTGTCAAGATGAAATTGGCATTTCAAGTACGTGTAAGTCACGAATCTAAGTGACTAAGTGACATGTGGCAGCCAATTAGCTATTTCCAAGTCAGCAGTGATGTCAACAAGTTACGTCGCTTTAGGAGTATGTACTTTGGGGGAAACTAGTTTCTAAACTGCTCGAAGCGTTGAAGACCAAAGTTAATGCTAATCATTGATCTAATTCAGGAGAGCTCTCAACCGATGATCAAGCATAGTGGAAGGATAACATAAGTGAGGTGTTAACTGACAACAAGTGGTCACCATCGCTTTATGACTTATTCGATAGGTAATCACTTTGGAGGAATTTCTACTCCATAGTCCAAGAGCCACGAATAGCTGAAGTTCTGAAGTAAATGAGAACTGTCCATCTCATCGTGACATTAAAAAGTGATCATTGATTTTGATAAGTAATCAAGCACTCACTTGGCCTAGCACCTGGTCACCACCTGCAGTCATATGTAATAAAGAAACAAAGGGCGAAAGAAGAGGCAGTGCTTAAATTAATAAGCATGTGGTTTTTCACATATGGTCACATGTAAATGGTTTGAAGGAAGCGCCTCTACAGAATTTGATTTCTGCAATACTTGCAGAGACGTGAAATTAAGTTAAATGAAATTGATTCATACCTGTGATCAATTAATGAAAATCATTTTCATTAAATTGAAAAAGCTTCTCGATAATATTTGAATAAAGAAAAACAAACGAGATTATTTTTAATGAAGAGGTGAGATGGTCCAAACAAAGGGACACAATGTTTCATAACTCACACCAGTTGGAAGAGAATATAAACGAGAAAGAGTGGTGAGGAAAATGTGTCTCTGCAATTCAGATAAGAAGATCAAAACAGAATCAGAGTCCAAGAAGAATAATTGTTGGTTCTTATGAAGTGAGGGTGGAAGGGAGGAGCATGGAAGGATTCATATCCTTACTAAGAAAATTGTAAAAGATAAGGGAGTTGGTGCTTCCTAGGGTTGGTGCCCTAAATACAAGGGAGTTGTTGCTTCCTAGGGTTGGTGCCCTAAAGACGAGGGAGTTGGTGCTTCCTAGGTTTGGTGCCCTGAAGAAGGGGATTGGTGTCTCCTAGAGTTGGTGCTCTAAAAAGGATTGGTGTCCTTTACTATTCTCTATAAAAACTTGTAATCCAGGTTAAATATATTTATATAATTGATTTTTCATACAATTCATTGTTGATTCATTGTGGTGATCAATAAAATATAAAAATCAACTGCTAATTGTTAAAAAGGGGTAATATTGATTCACCCCCCCCCACTCTCAGAATTACAACAATTGGTATCAGATAAGGTGCCTTCAACACAGTCTAACAATTGAAAGGTAGATCCTGAAGATGGATCAACAAGAGGGAATGTCTAATAACAAAGCACCATTGTTCAATGGAGGTGGCTATTCTCTGTGGAAAATAAGAATGAAACACTTCTTATTAGCTCTTGGTTTTGATATCTGGAAATATGTTGTAGATGGTTACACTGCACCAACTAATCCACCCAAAGACATTGTGGGAAAGAAAATATGTAATGACAACTCAAGAGAAGTTAATGGAATTCTAGGAGGGTTGACTCATTCTATATGTGTGAAGGTTATGCATTGTAAATCAGCCAAAAAAATATGGGACAAGTTGGAGGTTGTATATGAAGGAGATGACAAATTCAGGGAAGCCAAAATACAGACCTATAGAGCTTAGTTTGAGAATCTGAAAATGAAAGAAGAAGAAAATATTGTTGAGTACCTTCATAGGGTAGATGAAGTGGTTAATTCAATCAGAGCGGAAGGAGAAGAAATTACAAATAAACCTATTGTGCAAAAATTACTAAGGTCATTAACTATGAGATATGATGAAAATATTTCTACAATTGAAGATAGATCTAATCTAAACACACTCACAGTTGATCAGCTTCATGGAATTTTTACAGCATATGAAATGATAACAGGGAATGATAAATCAGCAAAAGATGAAACAGCCTTTAAAGCATCTAAAACAAAGATGAGGCAGGAGCAAAAAACCAATGATAAGTTATCAGATATATCAGATGTAGAAGAGGCCAACTTTATAAAGAAACTCCAAAAAGGATTTGGAAAATATAAAGGAAAGTTACCTTTTAAATGTTTCAACTGTGGAAGAATTGGACACTTTGCTAACAAATGTCCCTATCCCAAGCAGGAGGAAAATGATGAAGAATTTCACAACCAGAAAAACCAATACAAGAAGAAATTTTATAAGAAAAAGAAAAATTTCTACTCCAAAGAAGACAACATCTCTTCAGACATGAGTGACGATGAAAATTCAAAGCTTTTGTTTATGGGAATGAAAACTCAAGATGATAAACATTCAGAAGATGAAGAAGAAGGGAACTTCGAAGAAGAAATCCTTAGTGTAATTGAAGAACTAGGAAAAACTAAAAAACAAAATAGGGTACTAAGAAGAGAGATTCTAGAGATTAAAGAAGCTACTAAATCAAGAGAGAGAGAAGTTTCCAAAACCATCAAGGAGTCAAAACAGACCATCAGTTATTTGAAGTCCCGGCTCCTAGAAGCTAATAAAACTGAAGAATCCATTTTAAAAAAACTTAGTGATAAAAAAACAAGCATGTGAGAAACTAGAAGTTGAGATTAAGCTGCTAAAAAGTGAACTTGAGAAAGAAAAGAAGAGATCAAACTTTGGAAATAGTTCAAATATCTTGGATGAAATTATCAGTAGTCAAAGGTCACCAAACAACAAGACTGGTTTGGGTACACCCAAGACTCAAATTCTACATCACAAGGATATGTCAAAAGACCAATTAGTTATGCAAATTCTCTAAAGGGCTCTTTAAGAAGAGAAGATAATAAGGCAAATATGATACCATTGAACACTGTTCCACATAAACAAAAATCAACATTCCCTAATAAAGTAAAAAATGACAAGAAGAATACAATCACCAAAAGGAATCCCCTTAATAAATATCTATTCATTAGATATTGTTACTCTTGCAATAATTTTGGACATAAGGTAGTACACTGCAAATCTTATGGACAATACAATAATAGAAATGTTCAAAGATATAAGAACAACAAGTACAATAAAGAAAAGAGAAAATATAACTCATTTTCTCCTTTTCAAGATTTCAATAGTGAATGCCAAAAATGCAACAACTATGGTCATAAAACAAGTGATTGTAGATTGCCAAAATATGATAAAAAGACAAATATTCCCCATAATCAAAAAGAATAAAGGAAAACACAAATAGAGTGCAATGTAGCATTATATGCGAAAAATCAAGAGTGTCAGTGGTATATAGACAGTGGATGTTCCAAACACATGACTAGAGATGAATGTAAATTTCTCAAGTTAAATAAGAAAGGAAAAGAAAAAGTAACTTTTGGAAATAATATGTCATCCAAGATACTGGGAAAAGGCACTGTTAGTTTAGGAAATAATAAAACCAAAGAAAAAGATGTACTTTTGGTATAAAATATCAAACCAAATCTTCTAAGTGTAAGTCATACTTGTGATCAGGGTCACATACTTACTTTTGATTCTCAAAAATGTGAAATCAGAAAAAGGACACAGGAAAGCTGGTGGCAGTTGCACCAAGAACATATGGAAATGTGTACATACTCGATATAGAAGAAGAAGAAAAATGTTTCTTAAGCCAAGTATATGAAAGTTAGCTATGGCATAGAAGGTTGGGACATTTAATCTTTGACAACTTGATCAAAGCCAACGAAAAAGAGGCAGTTAGGGACCTGCCAAAAGTGATAAGGTCTTTGAGCATTTGTTCATTTGAAAAGGGGGCTTTGATGCACGTGTTTTGGTGGTTTTCTTATTAGATGTGGCTTACTTGGAATGATTCATATGACTTGCGGACCCTTTGAGGGTGTACTTTTCTGTCTTTATAGGACCTTTCCCACAGGATGGATGCTAGACCACACGTCTGGGGCACCATTTGATGATGAGTGTTTCACCTTGATTATGGCGGATGTTTTATTTGGAGGAATATTAGCATGGATAGAGGATGGGATTCCACCCTTCTCCACTTGAACATTGGCCTTTGAAGACCTACATGTCACATTCCTAGCCCATGATGTCACAAAGGGGCTAGGGTTTTGATGGATTTCTTGATGGATTGATGGAGGAGGCATGTAGCGTGGACCCCGACACTTGAGAGAGGGACATCTGGACTTTGGAGGCCCAACATTCCACCTTTCCAGCCTTGACGTCTCTCTCATGAGCCTAGCATCACACTACTAGGGCATGACATCACCCTCTTTAGGCTTTTGTTTTATGTAAAATTCATTTTTTGTAAATTGAAAGGGAAAATTAAAGAAGTCGGCTCTCTTGTGTAAAGACATGAATTTTCATTAGAGTATTTGGGTGGATAGGATTTCCCATATAAATATGGCTAGCCAAGACTCTTTTTATCATCAAAAAACTTATCACCTTTTCCAGAGAACAAGTTTTAAATCTTCTCCCTATTTGGATATCTCTCTCTTCTACACTCATGCGAATTGCTTTGGAGAATCATTTATGGATTTCTTACTAAGGTGACAGTGGTAGAATTTTAAGTAGTTATGCAAGATTTAGTGATCTTGTGTCAAGCTTTGCACAACTACAAATCCTGCGGTAACATTTTGGCATTGTTACCAGGGAGGATTGAGTCATTCTCCTCAATGAAAAATCTTTGTGTAAGCTTCTCCTGAAGCCCTTCTCTTAAAATCTTACCTGGTGACTCCACTAAGGGTCATTCCCTCACCTCCCTTTGATGATCTAAGGTTGATCATCTAGCGACTCCACTGGTTCCAAGGAGGTACACTAACCCTCCTAAGAGCTACAAGAGAAATATTCCCTATAACTTGTCTATAGTAAAATAAATTTTTGGTAGAAACCTTCCTTTAAACATAATGGCTCAAACTCAAGCTCAGACTCAAAAGAAATGGGCATCCAAACTCTTCAAGCCTTTGGACATGTCAGCTATCCCAGGTTACCCCTAGTAGATGCCTCCCAAGTATGAGAAGTGGTTTCCCAAGTTATTTGGTAATATTGTGACCAATGTTGATCAAGAACATGTGAGTAATTTTAGGGCCTTGTTTCAACTAAACCTAGTAGATGACGAGGCTAAATATTTGTTGATGAAACTTTTCTCTGGAACTCTTCATGACATTGCTAGAAGCTCACATGATAGTCTCCATAATAAGAGTTTTAATACCATGGATCAACTAGAGGAAACCTTTCTCAAAAGGTGTAGTGTCAAAGAATATCCAAACATGTTGTTGACATGACTTACTGAGATCATAAAATCTAAGAATGAGAGTGTTAAAGAGTTTCATTACAAATTTGAGAAGTTACTTCAACAAATACCTAAGAGTCATCATCTTGGAGGAGATTACCTTATCTTCCTCTATATTAAGGCTTATCCAGGGCAGTTTGGATTCTTGCTCAGGGACAAAGGTCCAAATTCCATTCAAGAATCCTAAGAGATGGCTACAAATATTGAGGTTAATCTTTCATCATGTGAGGTAGAACCTTTTTATGCCCCAAGAGCTAGAACAAATACCAAAACCAAGGTAGTGAAGAATGTTGAACCAACCCAGGATATTATTGGTGTCTTTGTATGAAATGAAGAGACCATGAATGATCTAGAAAGAAATCATACCTTGATGATGAACACAATCACCAACTTGGAAAGGACGCAACAACAAGCCCCTAAGCCCCCTTTCAAAGGAAATTCTCAAAATCATGGCCAAGGATTTAAAACTCATGATGAACAAAAGGTTCCTCACACTGTTGCCCCCTCAAATGTTGTAGAAGGATCTCCTTGGTGTTTTACATGTAGGGATGCACATTGGGAACATGAATTCCCAATGAACAATGGGAACCTGATCAAATGAATACTTTGAGCATCATGAACCATATTGTTTCCATGTCTCCACAAGCACACAACAACATAACACCTGAACAACATAAGGAGGGAAAGAAAGAAGCATCTAGAATGGCTAGGATGGAAGTCATAAACAAGTTGGATGAGGATTCAAGGGATAAACTTAAGAAGAAGGAATTACGAGTGTCCATAAGACAAAAAAAAAAAGAGCAACTTCAGTCCCTCCCACTGATCCTTAAGCTTCCTAAAAAAAGCTTCCTCCTCCACCAATAAGTAGGCTTCTTCCTAACCCTACTTTGCCAAAGGAAAATGATATTGACTTGAACATTGATTTTGAGAGTGTCTTGGAAAATATCAATGTAGCAGTGCCTCTAAAGGAAATTCTTAAGATTCCTTAGATGAGAAGCAGGTTTGAAAGATTCTTCAGGGTACCAAGTGAACCTGTGGAACCCCCAATAATGATACAAGCTAATCACTTCAGGATGCAATATGGTGAGCACCCACCATTCTTCATGGCATTTCAAGTCAATAATAAGCGCTTGAATAATTGTATGCTAGACTCAAGTGCAAGTGCAAATATGATGTCCTTAAAGGTAATGAAACAATCAAGTTTGGAAACCACAAGGATTTACAGGAATGTGTGCAGAATTGAGTCTAGGGCCATTCCCACTCATGGTGTGGTAGAAAATGTGAAAGTTCACCTTGCTTAATATCCTAAGATAATTCTCTTGATAGACATTCTGGTTGTATATGTTCCCGATGTATGGGGAATGCTCTTGTCTAGGAAATTTGTTGCAATGTTGGGTGGCACATTGCAAATGGATTTGATGGGTATTAACATACCCATGGATGATGGTACTTATGCATTCATACCCAACATGCCCACAACAAAGAATCATGTTGAAGATATTGACATTGACTCCAAGACAAAGGATATCCCCGAAGAAACCAACGAATCTCTTCTAGACTTTTCCCCATATGATTTACCTTTCTCCAAGGAAGAGGAATTCAATACTATAGAATGGCCAAGGAAGGAATAATATCAACAACTTCTAGACAGGTATAAGGAAAACAAGGTTGGATCAGTCAAAGTTTTAAAGAATGAATATAAATACCTATTGATTAGACCATGCCAAGATGATGTCTTTATTGCAAAATCCCAACCCCCTCCCTCGAGACAATACACCAGAGTGATACAAGAAACAAAGGATTTCAAAGGGAGGGATTATAAACAAGGATATTTGGTTTTGATGTGGGATGCTAATATGGGACAACCCAATACCCATAATGATTATGAGAAATTCTAGTTGTGTCCCTTCAAGATTGGAAGGAATTATGTCGATGATTCCTATTACATATCCATAATGTAGGGAAAAAGGCATCCATTTCCATTTAGTGGGCACCTTCTCAAGCCTCATTCTGGGGAAGAGACTTGAATTCTTTAGTTAGCATATATTAGAGTAGGTAGTTTAGAGTAGGAATTTGCATCTTGCATTGCATTGTATATATGTTGCATTTTGCATATCATGCTAGTATAGTTGCATCCTGCTTATATTTGCATATATGTATATGATTTACATATTCTTTTATTGCATCATTGCATATTTCTATGTACATTCTTATGTTTTGTGTGCTCATATTGACATGTTATAACAAAAATGTCAAAAAAATTATTTTCAAGTCCTTCTTTACATTTTTATAGTTAGAATATTTTCTCATATGAATAAGGGGTGAGTGCACCCCCTTCTAATACCCAATGTGTCTTGTTTCGATGTGTGTAGGCACGGGTCATACCAGGAGATGACGAGGTTTTCATGTGCTCTATGGTGAGTACATTTCCCTATGTAAGAGCCAAATGTTACTCCCCCGGTGTAGGGGTAACTAAGGAGATCATGTCTCAAGGCCCATAGGTAGTAGACATGGAGTGTGGAGAGTCAGATTCAGCAGCAGAGCCTATAGGCCCCTCCTATTCTTGTTGATCACTACTCATCACCAGCAGTAGAGTAGCATCCACTACATCAACTTGATCCTAGACAACAACGATTCTTGCTTCATGAGGTAATTAACAAGTCCAATGTCATGGTAAGTGTCACTTTAATATTTAAAGAATTTGAACATGTTGCAAAGAATCCTTTCTTTATTATAAAATGATTTCTTGGAAATTATATCATTTTCCCATCCACACTTACCATCTTAGTTACCCCCACCATTCTAGGGGTAACTAAGGAGATCATGTCTTGAGGCCCATAGGTAGCAGACATGGAGTTTCGAGAGTCAGATTGAGCAGCAAATACCACACGGTCCCTCCTATTCTTTCCAATCACTACTCATCACCAGCATTAGAGAAACATCCACTACATTATCTTGGTCCCAAAATACAGTGATTCTTGCTTCATGAGGTAACAAGTCTGGTGTCATGGTAAGTGTCACTTTAATATTTGAATCATTTTAACATGTTGCAAAGAATCCTTTCTTGATTATTAAATGTTTTCTTGGAAATTATATTGTTTGCCTAATTTCACCTTGGTGGTTGTCATTATGTCCTAGCGAGTTGGTCACCCTTGGGAAAAATGTTGCTACTAGGCATTTCCTTGAAGGATCATTGTACGATTCTCGTCCATACTTACCACCTTCCATCCTTCTTCCCCTCCATTTCCTCATCTTTTGGGTTTTCGAGTCCATTGACCCAAGAAGGGATTGTACCTCATTTCATAGGAAGAAGGGGCTAAATCCCTAGAGGTGTTGTAATTAGAAAAATATAAAAGCCAATATTATCCTTCTAGATGCTCACCCTCAAGTCATGGGAGCAATCAAACGCTTCTCCAAAAAATTAAGGACCTGCAAAGGAAATCACAAAATTAATAAATGGCGTGCTTGTTGAGGTAATGCATTTTGCAGTGCCCCTTACTTTCCATTGCATATGGAACTATGTGTGTTTTTAGCTTCAAGTGACATTGTGATACTCTTTACTTTCCATTTCACATAGTACTCAATGTTTTTACCTTGATCAATTAATGGCAATAAAAAGGATTGGAAAAATGTTGTGTTGCGGATGAAGGGAAAAACACCCTCTACAAAAGCACCATAAATGAGACAATACGAACCCTTGTATGTCAAGAACTCCATACCTAGAAGTCTTGCCCCAAATCCACCTCACACTCACTACATGACTTAGATAGGTTCTCCTTGGGAAACACCCTTGACTTTGGGACTGGTTAACCCAATAAGGCACCTTAACACCCCTCCCATACCTAAATTAAACAAATTTTATAAGGTCTTTGAGCATTTGTTAGTTTGAAAAGGGGGCTTTGATGCACATGTTCAGGTGGTTCTCTTATTAGATGTGGCTTACTTGGAGCACATACTTGTATGTCTTTGTAGGACCTTTCCCATAGGATGGATGCTATACCCCACATTTAGGGCACCATTTGATGATGGATGGCATTTCCTTTGGAGGCATCTTGGCATGGATAGAGAATGGGATTCCACCTTTCTCCACTTGAACATTGGCCTTTGAAGGCCTAGATGTCACCTTCCTATCCCTTGACATCACATAGGGGCTAGGGTTTTGATAAATTGCTTGATGCATTGATGGAGGATGCATGTAGCATGGACCCCGATACTTGAGAGAGGGACAAATGGCATTTGGAGGCCCAAAGTTCCACCTTTCCAGCCTTGACGTCTCTCTCATGAGCCTAGCATCACCCTATTAGGGCATGACATCACCCTCTTTAGGGTTTTATTTTATGTAAAATTCATTTTTTGTAAATTGAAAGGGAAGATTAAAGAAGTCGACTCTCTTGTGTAAAGACATGACTTTTCATTAGAGTGTTTTGGTGGCTAGGATTTCTCATATAAATATGGTTATCCAAGACTCATTTTATCATAAAAAAAACTTATCACCTTTGTGAAAGAACAAGTTTGAAATATTCTCCCTATTTGGATATCTCTCTCTTCTACACTCATGTGACTTGCTTTGGAGGATCATTTGTGGATGGATTTTGCTGATATTTGGATGGAATTTATGCAATTAGGGTTTATTCTTATCATATCTTGGTGAAGTAAGTAAATTTCTGCAATTTCATTTCAAGTTATTGAATGCTTATGGTGAATTTTACTTGTTCATATTGAGTATCTTTGTTTGGTAAAACCCTAAGAGAGGAGCATAAGTGATTCCTCCTCTCACAAGGTTAATTTCATCCATACTTTGTGAAGGAAATCCTACCTAGGGTTAATCTCCTAAATCCCTAGCACCTTAGATTTCAAACCCTACCTCTTAGATATTTCTATTATCATTCTCCAAAGATATTGTATTGTTGTTGTAAGAGACTCCATAACCGTAAGGCACTAATCATTTAAGTTCTATTGTGGTGAAAGTGATCAAAACTCTCTCTATTTTTCAATCTCTCAAGCTATCTACTAACATAAGTAACATTTAATAAAGATAATTCTCTTGAAAACTTGTTGTTGTTGCAAAAGGTTTGCTTAAGTCATAAAATACTCTCTTATTTGTTGCATACATTGATCTAAAGGTGGCTTAAAGTTACCAGAAATTGCATCTAACAAATGGGTAATGTTCTATTGAGTAAATTTTAAGTTTTCATCATCAATTGTTGCATTTCTAAGGCATATTTATTATTGTTGTTACAAACTTGTATTTGTTGTTGTAAAATGTTGCATTGTTGCAGTTTTGTACCATCCATAGCAAATTTGCATTGTCTAGTGTCTTATGAGGTTTTAATTGCATATTTTTACTTGGAATTGATCATATAATTGATATAAAGTGTTCTTGTTCCAAGAAGGTACTCAAACACCTTTTAACCTCATCCATTTCATAGACCTAGATGTTGGCCTAGGTGACCAAGAGAGGGGGTGATAGGCTTGGCTATCAAACTTCTTACTTTGATCCCTTGAGGTTACCAGGTAAGCCTCCCTTGTGGTGGACCTCCTCCATCACTAAAACAAGGGGATTTCTTACTAAGGTGATAGTGGTAGGATTCCCTGTAGTTACGCAAGATTTGGTGATCTTTTGTTGGGATTTGCACAACTACAAATCATGCAATAACAAGGCCTACACAATGGAGTATATCTATTTTCATAGATGGAGTACATATGAACCTCATCAAAGAGTGCCTCTTTATGATAGACACCAGATGTCCATGCTAAGAGAGAATTGCATCGACGAGATAATTTGAAGCATTTGTCTCAATCTCAAAGGGTTGTTGCAAGTCTAGTAGAGTGAGTTCATGGGTTGAACAAAGGTACTCTTATAGATACTTGAATGATTTTCCTTCTGACTTGGCTCAAACGAACTTGTCTTTAGCCCCACCCTTGGTCACTTGGCTTATGGGCCAAGTGATATGAGAGAACTCAAACATGAACCTATGATTGGAGTTGGTGAGGCCCAAGAAACTACATAGCTTTGTTAGAGTCATCGGGGATGGCCCATTTATAATGACTTGGATCTTGATTAGATCCACGTGTACATTAATTTCATCCACAATGTATCTCATATATCGATATCTCTACATGCCAAAGGAGCATTTCTCTATATCAGCATATAACTTGTACTACGATAGGGTGCTCAAGGTCTTCTTAGTGTGATGTGAATGTTATGTCCAAGTTTTTTTCTGAAGATGAGGATATCATCTAAATATACCACAAAAGAATATATGAATGACCTCGAGATATCATCCATCATCCTCATAAATGTTTTTGTAGCATTATTCAAGCCAAAAGACATGACCAAGCACTAAAAGAGTCCTTCTTTAGACTTAAACGTAATATTTCATACCTCAATTTGCTCAATTAGTACCTAATGGTAGCATGACTTCATATAAATCTTACTGAAAAACTTGGAATCCTTGAGCTAATCAAGAAGATTGTCAATATGGGGGATTTGATATCGGTTCTTGACTCTGATTTTGTTTACGGATTTGTAATCAATACATAGTTGCAATGTCCTATCCTTCCTCTACACCAACATAATTGGGCTCCCACAAGGTGAGGAATTGGGTTGAATGTGACCCTTTTGGATGATCTCTTGAATCCAATGTTTGATTTCTTCATTCTTCGGAAAAGAGCATTTGTGTATTGGGTCTTTAGTTAAAGTAGAATTGGGTATCAAATCAATTGAATTATTGATGTGGCAATGTAGAGGAAACCCTGCAAGTGAAGTGAATATATCTCTATATTCTTCCACTATCTTATCCACATTTTTCTGTTGAGTAGAGAGGCCTCATGCAAAGGTCGTGGTGATCACAATGATATTCTATTCACCATTTGACAAAATCATGAAGAGGGAAAATCTTTCACTTTGAGAGATTACCTTTCAACACCAGT
The DNA here is from genome assembly GCA_032191745.1 of Picea mariana. NCBI lineage: Eukaryota > Viridiplantae > Streptophyta > Pinopsida > Pinales > Pinaceae > Picea > Picea mariana. The sequence goes on from JASDQU010100882.1 coordinate 378,167, forward strand.
TTACCAAGATCAATGAAACTACAGTAGTTAGAACTACCTCCAGTTCCATGTAGAGTTGGCCTCCCAAAGTAATAAAGACACTACAGGTTCTAGACTAAATAGCATGGTGTTTCCACATATAGGGTTGTCCTAAAAGAACATTGCAAACTTCAAGTGGAGCAACACCACATAGTACTTGATCTTTGAAGGGCTGGATGTTTTAGGGAAAGCAATATTGTTGATTGATTCAGACATCTCGTCCTTGTCTTAGCCAAGTGATGGTGTACAACTAAGGATGTGGCATTGTCGGTAAATTTAATCTCTTGATGACCTCTACTAAGATAAGGTTATTCTAGCTACCATTATCAGCAACAAAATGTAGTCGAGTCCTCTTCACTCACATTTATGAATGGAAGAGGTTTTCACCTTCCTCATTCTTCTTTGGCTCTTTTCGTTGGATCTTTTTGGTTGTGAAGATAACACTAGTTTTTGCATCAATGCTCCACTTTTTATTATATGGCTTTGTTGGTTACTTAGGTTGATCCAGGTTCTGATCTTAAATAGGTTTCCAACAAAACCCTCAAACTATCGACCCTCCTGGTAAACCAGAAAGAAACACTATACACAAGGTGCACAGTGCAGTCTCACCCGAGATAGCTTTATGGGGGATTGAAATACTCAGGTGTTTGCAACCTAGCAAAGAGTGGGGACTATGTTTTGGTTCTTCCCCTTATGCATTAACATCATTATTCATTCATCTACTTCTAGGATTCATTCATCATTAAACTATGCATGCATGCTATTATAATCAAATTTAACCATTCATGTTGCAACTGATTCAGAACATAACATTAAGCAGTTATTCAAACACATTATCACACTAGATTTACCATGGTTCATCCCCCTGGGTCTACATCCAAAAAGATATGTCTCTTCTACTCTATTATTCATTCTGCTGCAAAATATGTGTTGCGTGCATTACATCTTCGGGATTACAATCAAAAGGAGGGTAAGTACCCTTTGGGAGGTTGACTAGATCACACCAAGCTCCTCATCTTGTGACCTAACCCTCAAAAACTACCTTATTCTACTCAACCATAATAACAACTGACTTCATAATAATCAACAACTCATGAACTCATAATCATCAACTGAACCCATCCTAGACCTCCTAGGCCTTTATTTATACCACTCTATTGGCTTATATTCGTTACAATATTGTCAAAAACCCTAACCATAACATGGTTAGGTCTTTCTACATGCACACCATGTTGCTTTTCCTCATGCATGTTGTTTTTCCTTCTTTTTATACATGTTGCTTTTCTGCCACCTATTGCACGCACTCAAAAAATAGACCTTCTCTTCCCAAAATAGATCTTTCTCCCAAAATAAATCTTTCTCTCAAAATAGTCTTGCACCAACATGCCCCCATAACTGACATGTGGCTCATCCTAAGTCACTCAGGTGTTGCGTACTCCCTATACAGCCTTCTCCAAGATGTGGAACTTTTCTACTAGTTCCTTCCCTTTTTCTTTCACATGCACAGCTTTTTCTACTAGCTTCTTGACCATCTGCGTTGTTATATGTTCTTGCAACAATGTTGCACTCTCTGTATGTGTCTGCACCATATTTGTCTTTTCTTCCTCCAATTCTGCAATTATCTGTGTTGCTTGCTCCTGGAGGGGTTCCAACTAGGCATGCCTTGCTCGCTTATTTATCTGTACGATTTTTAAGTCTTCCTGCATGGTCTTCATCTTGTACGTGCCCTTCAAACATTCTATGATACTCATGGCCTTCTTTCATTGCTTCAACTATTGCATTGCAGCGTTGATTTTCGCCTCTTGTTGGTCCAACTGTTAGACCTTGTCGTCTTGCTCTAAAATAGTCCATATGTGCGTAGTCCTGTCAAAAAATATCGCGACTTCCTTAGATTCCCTTGGCATTTCCTCTGTCTGGAAGGCTATCTGCTGCTCTCTCTTAGCTAAGACCTCAGGAGGAGTCATAGGATTCAATTTATCCATGAGCTCTATGATCTCCTTCTTATAATTCTCTATGACCTGCGCAATCTTTTGAAACTTCCTTTCAGGTTTGTCTTATGGCTCCTGCGTGCAGTCTGGGATTTTGTTGTAGACTATTGTCAGTCTGTGCTCCAATTGATACACTCATTTATTCTCCTCCTCCTTCTCTAGATTTAATTGATCGCGTGTGATTTGTAGAATTTTTTTTCACCCCCTACAAACTTCTAAGTTGGTGGCATCTGTGTGGGCTCTAGATTTAACTTCTTGCATAATGCTCCCCTATAAACCATACAACACCTTTGTAGGTATCTGCACCATTACCAACTCAAGTCGGTCGATGTCCCCAACTGGTTTCCACACTATCTCCTCATAAACTCACAACATTTGTTGGGTGACCATGAAAGTGTTGTTTCCCTACACCATTATCTCCATTGTCTTCTCGTGTGCCTTCTGCATAGGTGGTTGTTGTGTCTTTTCGGGTTGTTGCGTTGTACTCTGTTGCACTGGAGAAATTTGAAGTCTTTGTAAAGTCTCATGGAATTCCACCAACTTGGCCATGAACTCTTCCCTCTGCACCTCAGCTATGAGGACCACATCTTCCCCTCTATCCTGGACTTTATCTGCCACGAGTTAGGCATCGTTCTCTGTCAGGGTGATTAATGAAGGTTTTTTCATGTGTTTCTTTCTTGTGCATTTCCACCTCCTGTGTTGTAGCTCTTTTTTCCTGTGAGGGATGCACCCCACTCTTCGTCATCTGTGCCCCCTCTTATCCGGCCCAATATGTTTCCCCATTCTTGGCATCCCCCTATAATTCTTCTCTGGGCATCGTTTTTGTCCTCCTTTGCCTCTTCAGCACTGCACTGCTTCCATACGCTTGAGTGCATGCTACAGTTTTTCTGGTGTTGGCAGTCGATCTACTTGTCCTTGTTAATGGTCCTGCCTTTATTTGTTCCTTTGTTTTGGTTGTTGGAACCTTCCACTACGCGGGCCAATCTTTGATGATCCAATCCACTTCTTCCCTTGAGATGCAGTACTGCATCTCCAACCATTTCTTCTTTGAGTCCCTTGCGGCCTGGATCCACATATGGTTCTTGGATGCCTTTAACTTGGCTATCCATTCAGACTCCTGGACCATTTCCACAAGAATGTGCCACACATAGGTGGTTCACTGTTGTATATATTCAAGAAGCATAGTGAACACCATGTTATTTGTTTGCTGATTTTTGGTATCCTTGGCTTTCTAGAGGGATTCATACCTGGTTATGTAGCACTTCCCTTTTCTATCCAGAAAAGCCAAAAATTTTGGCTCCTTCCAAGAGCCAAAGCAATGAAGATAAGGAGCCAGGAATAATAGAACTCAATTCCATTGTCCTGTGCATTCCAACAGTCAATCAAAAACTAGTTTAGGAGGTATGGCGCCTAACTAAACATGATCCCTTTAGCGCATTGTGCGGCGACTGCGATGACTCGTGCTGGAGCCTCTTCCTTTCTGCATTTCCATAGCACCTTGCAAGCCATTATCTTACTGGTGAACCATGTCATAGGGTCAATGATATCCTTGAGAAAAATTACCATGTTTCCCCTGTTGGTTCCAAACTATGCCTTTACTATCTCAGTGATCTCCTTTTCACGCGTTTTGTTGTCTAAGTATTCTTTAGGTTGCACACCGACTGTGGGAAACCCTGTAATTTTGGTGATCGGGGCCACATCAATCTGGACTAACCTATCCATCCACAGGATGCCTCCATAAACCCTGGCCAAGATTTTTTTGGCGCATAGGCCCACGTTCTTACCACGCCCGAAGTGCGAGATGTCCATAAGGTTTATAATTCTATAATTGTAGAGCCATGTAATCCACTGCGTGGGCTCCATGATGAGTCTTTCAAGGGTTCATATCTCCCTTGTGTCCTCCAGATAATTTCCCTCTACCAATTTTGGGAACTTTGTCGCATCACGAACATCATGGTATGAGTACCTTAGTTTAGGCACTTAACCAAGCATGTCCTCCACTGTTACCATTGCATTTGGGATGTAGGGAAGGGTGATTTATGCAATGACATGCACCTTTCTTTTCTAGATGAAGACAGGTTGGCCTTCTACCGTTGTTTATGTTGTGTCATATTATTCCCCCTCAGTTTTCGATTAGTTGGTGATGTCCCTGACCAATACCTCCTCTTCATCCTAGCCCTTTTGTAGGCCTTTCATTTCCTTGGGTTTAGCAGGGGTTTTTGGGTTAGGGTTTGTGTTGCCATTTGGGTTGGTAGAGCTCTAACTCATTTCTCCCTGCACAGTTGTCGAAGTTTCCTCCTAGACCCTCGTTGGGATGAGCGAATTTGTCTTTGACGTAGTAACATCTTCCAATTCTACGACATTCTCAAGCTCCACCATGCTTTCCCTTCTTCTTTGGCCCTGTCGAGTAACCCTAACATAATTCCCTGGAGATCCAAACTTGGAAGTGTCATGTTGTCAACTGAGTAGTTAAGAGTTATCACCTTTACGCAATTTCGTCTAATTCGGGTCTCTGCAACTCTCTCTGTGCTCTGAAATGGCTAAGTGTCGACTGACACATTCTCTCCGTGTATTGTAGACCCAATCATAAATGTTTGGCCGTATTTTTCATTTTTTGTGTGCATTTGTGTCATGTCCAATTTTTTCTGTGGGAATGAGTTCTTGGCAATGCCCTTTGGCTTGTGTAATGCTCCCTCCACTTTCCAAAGCCTCATGAATCATGTCTTATGTCCTTTTCTCCATCATTTTGTCTTAGTTTTCTTTGATGATATTCTCATTTATAGTAAAACTTGGACAACCCATATTGCTCATGTGGATCAAGTTCTTCATCTACTCTCTTAACACCAACTTTTCCTCAAACAATCTAAATGTGCTTTTGGAGCCTCAGAAGTAGAGTACTTGGGTCATATTGTTGGCAAGGCAAGTATCAGGGTGGATCCTAAGAAGATTGAAGCTATGCAGGATTGACCTCACCCTAAGACTCTCAAAAACTTGCATGGTTTTCTGGGTTTAACATGCTATTATCGCAAGTTTGTTAAGAATTATGGAAAGATTGAGGCGCCTCTCACTGCTCTCCTTAAAAAGAATTCTTTCACTTGGGCTCTAATAGTTGATCATTCCTTTCAATATTTGAAGGCGACTATGTGCACCACTCCTATCTTGGCCCTTCTTGACTTTACAAAGACCTTTGTCCTAGAATGTGATGCTTCTGGGAGAGGAATTGGAGCAGTCCTTATGCAAGATGGCCAACCTTTGGCCTTTACCAGCAAACAGTTGTCAGAGTGAAATTTGGTCCAATCAATCTATGAAAAGGAAATGATGGATATTATTCATGTTGTGGATCTATGACACCCTTATCTATTGGGGTAATGCTTCCAAATTAGGACAGATCATCAGAGCCTCCAGTATTTTTTGGAGCAACATATTTCATCCTCGGAGCAACAAAAATGGGTGACTAATCTCTTTGGATATGATTATGAGATCATTTACAAGAAAGGAAAAGATAATGTGGTTGCTAATGCTCTTTCAAGAAAATATGAATATGACGAGTCCCTTTTTTCCCTCTCCTTCATTGTACCAGATTGGCTCCAAGTTGTTCAGCAAGAATGGCTACAAGATCCCAAAATTTCGAGTCTGATCCAACAATTGCAAGACAATTCTCCAATTTCCCCGGGGTACTCATGGCACAATGATGAGATTCACTACAAAGGTCATATGTATTTAAGTAAACAATCACAACTTAAATCCACGGTGATTTATGAGCTTCATGCTACACCCACAACTGGGCACTCAAGGTTTACCAAAACCTATGACAGGGTCAAACGTTCTTTTTTTCTGTTATGTTATGAAACAGTTCATTCGCATTTTTGTGGCAGAATGTGATGTCTATCAACGCAACAAGGGAGAAACAATGAAATCCCCAGGCACACTACAACCGCTTCCGATTCCACCCACTATTTGGAGGGATATCTCTATGGATTTCATTGTTGGATTACCTAAATCGAGCAACAAGTCAGTCATCATGGTTGTAGTTGATCGTTTTTCCAAGTATGTTCAATTTTCGTGCTCTTCAACAACCTTTCACCACCTCCATTGTGGCTCAAATTTTCATGGATCATATCTTCAAGCTTCATGGCATGCCTCATTCTATTGTTTTGGACAAGGATCCCACTTTCACCAACAATTTTTGGCAAGAACTATTTAGTCTACAAGGCACACAATTGCATCTCAACATTGCCTATCATCCCCAGACTGATAGTCAAACTAAAGTTGTCAACAAGTGTTTGGAAACATATTTGAGGTGTTTTTCATCTAAACAGCAAAATCAATGGGCTCAATGGTTACCCCTAGTTGAATGGTGGTACAACACCTCTTACCATACAACTACTCGCATGAATCCTTTTGAAGCAGTATATTGACAAAATCCACCTTCAGTTCTATCATACATGCCCATCGTATCAAAGGTCCAGGCGGTTGACCAAACTCTTACAGTTCAAGAGGCTATTCTTCGTACCCTCAAAGAGAATTTAGTCATGGCTCAAAATCGCATGAAACAACAAGCAGGTCAAGGTCGTTCAGAATGTCAATTTGTTGAAGGGGACCAACTGTTTCTTTGACTGCAAACTTATAAGCAAACTCCACTCAAGACTGACCATTGTGAGTAACTAGCACCCAAATTTTTTTCATGTTTTTCATGTCTCATGCTTAAATAAGGTGATTGGAACTAAGTGTCAAACTCAAACTAGTATTCCTGAGTTGGATGAAGAAGGCTCCATCTGGTTGCAGCCACAAACCGTCTTGGACCAGTGTGATGATCATCTCTGTCATCGCACCATCGAGGAAGTGTTAGTCCAATGGAAAGATACAACTCCAGTCGATGCCACCTAGGAGCCTGCTACCATTCTACAGCAATTTCCTCATCTCAAGCCTTGAGGAAAAGGCTATTTTTTAAGGGGGAGGGCATGTTAGGGACCTATCCTCCCTAACCCCTCACATATGTAGAATAATATATTTTCCATGTAATAAAGGCCAATATTAATAAGGCCTACTAATAAGGAAGAATAAGTCAAATGTAAGAAGACCTAATAGAATCTTTCGCTTCTATAAGATCTTCCTCTAGATTGTTCTTTTGATAGATAGATTTAGTATAAATATGAGTTGAGGGCATGAGAACTTTTGTCTCAAGAATTATTGTGATAGAGCATTGCTCTATGAAGATTTCCCCCTCGAAGAGGCAAGTGAACATTGTTTCCTATCAATAAAGGTATTATTTTGGTGTTGTGGTTTCATCTATTATGTTGTTCCATTGTTATTCTTTGGATTATTTATGATTTCAACTATTATAATATATTTGCTACCTTACACAATACTTCTCAACATGTTCATTACATTGTTTACACCCCTTATATAGTACTACCTACCACCTATGAACATTCTAGAGGAGGAACCTTCTAGTAAGCCCTCTTACATTTATTGTTCTCACACTAGGCCTTATTTATTAAAAGTGGCATCCATACATATATACTATCATTCCCCTTGGGTGCCTCCCTAGGTACCCCATATTTTGTTTTTTGTAAGTAAGAGTTGTATAAAAATCCTTCAAAAAACCAGAGTTACAATGTCATCAAGAGTTTCGAACTGTAATAACTGAACTAGCCTGAGGGGAAATCAGTTCAACAAGACGGTAATAGTAAAGCCAAATGTTTTAAGCTACAAGTCTTGAAAATGGCAAAACTTAAACATAAAAATAGCATATCAAGCATGGTTCTGTCTTCCATGAGGCAAACGAAAGTCACACACTTGGATAAATTGACATAAAGACACATGTGTCGGTCATGCGGTTGGCCTGAAGCACGGCCACGTGAACTGAGAGGTGGCGAAGGTCGTCGGGTCCACAACTTCCTCTTCGACGATTGTCCCCCCCATCTTCATCTGTTCGTGCATGGCAGCGCCCGTGTCAACGTCGCCTCCCTCCCTTTCAGCTTCAACCAATGTACCACCCTCCTCCATGGCCTCGTGCATGGTTGTTCCTGCATCGACGTCATCACCAGGCACTTCCTCATTGACATGTGTACCTCCCTCATCCATGGCCACGTGCATGGCAAAGCCCAAATCATCTTCGTCACCAAACCCTATAGCATCTACTCCTCCATCCCTTGATTCGCCTCTGTTTCCTTCCGTTGCGGCTTCGCCTGCTCCTGGTGTCGAGTGGTAAACCCCCTACAGAGTGGAGAGCATTTGCAGGAGCGCTGAGGCCTTTTCATCCATGATTTCTAGTCGAAACTGAAGGTCTTCCAGGCCTTGTCGCAACACAAATACCAAACCTTGCAAGATAACGAGGTTTTCCTGCAATTGTGAGTCTGGTACTGTATCTAAGAAGGAGTGAGGCCCTACTTGTGGCCCTAGGAGATTTGGTATCACTCCCACGTGAGGCTGACTGGATGAGTTCTCTTGTTGGATGGGTGTGCTCGTCGGTGAATTTGGTGGGACTGCAGAAGGTAGTAACGAGGATGAGGCCAAATTGAAAGAGGGCTCCGGGTGGAAACCCAGGAATTTTTAGAGAGGGCAAGCCATTCCATCCGAGTAGCAGAGGGAAAGGAGAGGAGCGGGAGGTCACTAGGACTTTATCTTGACTGTGATGGAGAGGAGTGTGAGTAAGATGAACCAGGTGATGAGTTAGGGGATGGTGCAAGCGGCAGTCTGAGAACCACTCGTCATTGGCTTGGCTGCCAGGTCGAGTTGTGCTTTGATTTTCCCCTTTGCCTTGGTATTCTGGTGGCGCTGAGGGGAAATGCAGGTGCAAGGAGGAAGCACAAGTAATGGAGGTGTAGCTGGAAGTAATGCAAGTTGCAAGGGAGCTCAACGATGGGAGGGAACCTATGCAAATGCATCTAGCAGGGGGCATGGCATCAAGGCAGCTAAAGGAGGAAAAGGTGCACAAGCAGAGTAAATTCAAATTCATGGCTCTATGCCATCAAAAAGACAATGAGTTGAGGCTAGGTGCACCGAGAGTAATGGTGCCTAGGTCATCGCAAGCAAGGCTTAAATGCATGAGGGTGGTGGGATGGTGTGCCATGCTCCTGTCACATGGCCATCACCATGCTGGCCGCTTCGCGCCCCCTCCTGATGACATATGTCCCACAGTAGCACCCCATCCGGGGACCCTAGGTACCCCATATTATCCTCCTAGCTACACTACATTTTTCCCCTTTCACCTCTTCAAAAACAGGACCATTCAAAGGTTAGGTAGCCTTTGCCCCGTGTTGAGCTACCAAAGAGGCATGTAATCGATGCCCAATGTTAGCCCAATTGTTAGATAAGTAGGATTTGTTGCACCCAATATATTTTTCTTATAACATGCCCTTTTATAGTGACTCACTAGGAACTCACAAAACTATTTTTCTTTGCACCTATCCCTATCTTTTACATTTAATATTGAACTCAAAATCCTTGGTTCATACTCTTCAATCCTTTTTCCTCTTATTGTTTTCTCTCATATTTTTGAAAGAACATAAATAGGAAAACGAAGTCTTCCTTTGTTGTATTTATTTATATGGTGTTATAGTCTAGATTCCTATTTCAATTCATTATCAAACTAGGTAGATATACATATCATCAAAATCCCCTTTGTAGTGTTTTGTCATTGTTTCATATCCTCTTGAACCTGATCGAGAGCATCACATGGTTCCATACCATGGCTACATTTCCATTTGTGAAATATTTTAAAACAAATTGTTGTTTTGTTGGGTCACTTAAAGACATCATTATAAGGAAGTGTGATTTTTAGTTGACAACATTATTGTAGTCAAAATTATCTTACTTGGTGCCCTCACGAGTTACTGGCATGAAAACATTCTAATGCTAAGGCAATGGTGTCACCTTAGATTACAAGTGGCCAAAGCTAGAAAAAACCAATGAGTAGCATATCACACTCAATTGGGAAAACAAAGAGTGATGTTACACCTATCGTACAAGCATAGTCGCCCTCTTCCTCTTCTTTGGTTTGGAGTGTTATAATAAAACAAGCTTCAGTAAACTCGTCGGTACTCACAAACCCCCAGGCTATCCCCATAGTAGTTGTAGCAAATATTATTTCTACCTCTGCATCCACTTCAATGGATTGACCCTAACAAACTGGGACCTTTTGGCCTTGACTCTTCCTTTATACTACATATACGTTAATTCTCTATGAGTTTAGTTGCAATGGTTAGTTGAATGCAGAGGCTTATATCCAAAAATTCTATGTTGCATTAGCACCCATGGATGTCATTGTAAGAATGTTTGTGATGACCTTCAAAGAGGAGGTGGAAAGATGGTATCACTTTCTCCCTCGCAATAATATTCTAGATTGGAATACTATAGTCCAAGAGTTTAATAAACATTTCCACAAGGTGGATGATGTAGTTATCATACTTAATAACTTCACCACCATATCAATCCAGTATGGTGAACTAGTCCAAAATTTTAACCAATGCTTTATCACTACTTTGGATAGAATCCCCAAGCTTTGAAATCATTGAGATATAATTTATATCCTTATTTCACGATGACCACGAATCTAAATGTGAAGTACATGTTAAAAGATAAATCAGTGACCACATTATATGGGTCCAAGACAAGTGCCCTCAAGATTGAGAAAAACATGGAGGAATCTAGTGTAGCTTCTTCATTTGTAATACAACCCCATTTTAACGACAAGCCTAGAAATGAAGTACTTTGATATAATGGACCTTGTGATGATTTCTCAACTACCCAAATCTCCAATCATGATGATAGGGAGAGTTCTAAAATGACGAAATTACTAATGAACATGAAAACTTAGTGTTGGTTATTAGTATTTCTATCTACTTCTAGGCTAAAACATGTTCAGATCTAACATGTTTCCAACAAAACCCTCTAAAACTATTAGCCCTCCTGGTAAACTAGAAGGAAATGCAACACATAGAAGGTACTGCGCAGTCTCACCCGAGATAGTTCTATGGGTGACTGCAACGCTCAGATGCTTGTAGTCTAGGAAAGAGTGGGGATCTAGGATTGCAATCCATCCTCTAAGGCCTTGATCTAGTTGTTCCTTTTATTATTCTTAAGATTCGTTCATTTTCTAAATCTATGCATGCATTCTAACAAATCTAACAGAAGCATTCATTCATCCATTCATAGTCTAACTACTGACAGAAAGTAAATAGGCAATAAACAACACACATGACACAAGTTTTACCATGGTTTATCCCCTCATGGGCTACATCAACAAAGATCTGGCTTCTTAGGCTCTTTATTATGCTTGTTGTGATTAATGGTGTTGTGCGCACTACAATTATGATCATACAATTATGAACAAGATTCCATAACCTCTATGAGGCGAACTAGATCACACTAGGCTCCTCATCTTGCGAGCTAACCCTCAAGACCTAGCTACTCGACTCTCCTACATCTCAACAACTTACAAAATGGTATCATACCTTATAGTAGTTCCCCTAACCGAACATAGCAAAACTCAAGAACCAACCCCCTAGACCTCCTAGGTCCTTATTTATACTAATTTTTGGCTTATCATTCATTATAATCTCTGACAAAAACCCTAACCCTAACATGGTTAGGTTTTCTTGGATGTGTGCCTTGCATGCTTTCCTCTTTTGCATGCATCTTTTCCTCACACGTGCTACTTTTCCTACCATTTGTCTTTTTCCAAATTAAGCTTTATCTTCCAAAAATGGATTTTTTCTCAAAATTAGCATGTGCCCAATATGCCCCCAACACTTACATGTGGCTCATCCCGAGCCACCTAGGCAGTGTGTGCTCCTTCGACAGCCTCTGCTAGGCTTTGGAACTTGTTGACAAGTTCTCTTCCTCTTGCCTAGACTTGTGTGGCCTTCTTTGTGAGTGCTTATAATGCTTGTGTTGTGATCTCCTCTCAGATCATTACTACACACCATGTCTGTGCTTGCACCATGTTCTTCTTCTCCTCCTCCAACTGTGTGATCACATGCACTACTTTCTCTTTAAGGTGTTCGATCTATGCCCGTCTTTCATGCCTCTATGTCTGTGATGCTTTTAGCTCCGTGTAACGTTCCCCCGGCCACCCGCAGGCCGGGGAATGCCACTCCAAAGCAGTCTCTCATGATCTGACACCACTTGGTAGCATCCCTAGCCTTATACAGGTCGGACCATGCTAATCTAGGGAACACTTTCATTCCCTTAGTGCGGAACATACAGTAACATACCCAGTAGTCTACTGAGCTATGCCACATAAGTTTTCTCTTAAAACTGCATGCAACTTAAACATGTACATACATCACACTTGCGGAATCTTTACATATAAACATAAATAAACCATTACATTCTGTAATATACGACTTTATACTGAAATAACAGTAACCACAGATATGCAACATATACAAGAAAATACCCATAAACATACAGGCAATTATAATCACATATATGATAAACCGTAACATAAGCATGTAAATAACAATGCAGCATATCATTTTATCATACGATTGGTATGTATCTTGGAAAAATTGTCACCAACTATGTACAGACCATCCGCGAACCTCCCAACCTTAGACTACATTGTTCATCACTCTCAACAGTGAGTCACCCCCAAGCTGGGACTGAACTCCACCCGGGTAAAGGGTTCCGTACTAGGCTAAGGCTCATGGACAACAAGAAAGACTATGTCTCAGATGCTCACTCAACTAATAGCCTACAACCTCTCATTCCCCACATGCTTGTCCCACCCAAGGAAGTGTGCCCCTTCTCTGCTCAACAGTCCCTCGGTTGCCCCACTTCCCTTCCAGGGCTTCAGCAACAAGTCGAACCGGAAGTCTCAGAGCGTTGTAGCTATAGTTTAGGACCTTCAGGAATCAATCCCCAGCAATTCTCATGCTCAAAGAATTGCTCACGGGCCTGACAACCCGCTTATTCAATCCCGCTCCAAGCTAACCAGGTATACCAACCGGAAAAATGCTATGGGAACATGCTCAAAAATGGTGAAATGGATGTCTCAAGGATAACTGACTGCGTGAGTGAAAATGGTCATGGTGTCATTGAATGGATAACTGAGTGATGAAATGAATCACAGTGAAACTCATTGTGAAAGTAATCATGAGAATGATGGTCCCCCCCACGATATGAATGCATGTCCCCAACTTGACACTTGTCATATCGGAAGTTACTTTGGTCCACTTGTCCCCAACTTTAGAACTTAGGATAAAATAATTATCCATACTTTATGCTTTAGGAATATTAATATAATATTCCCTTGACTTTTGGCACTCCCTTTCCCTAACTGGTGAAGTTTAGTCCCCCATCTCTTTTATCGTGGTCAGTCTGCGCACAACGATGTATTTTATATTAATCATGAATCATGTACAAAATAGGCGCACTGGACTTTAACATCTAGGCGCTCTGGCCTAATACCAAAACATAAGCATCCCAACTTATAATAATTGGCTCACCAGCCTATAACACATATCATATACACAAGGCTCGTTGTCCTCCATACAGCGCACACTTTATTTACTGCACACGGTACCCGGGAATGTGCATACTACATCCTTTTACGGTGCAATTCATGTGTGCACTATGCCACATGGAGTGCATTACAAAATGACGTCAAAATAACTCACCAGCTTAAGCACACTTATATTACATTTACAATTGGGTTCGGCCAAGGGATATTACAATCCCCTCCCCTTATTTATGCACTGTCCTCAATGCATCATACACCAATATACAATAGAGTTTTCAAAAATCTTTAAAAAGATGTGGGTATTCTGTCTGCATTGCATCCTCATGCTCCCAAGTAGCGTCCTCAGAAATGTACCAGGTCCATTGAACCTTTACAAGCCCTATGGCTCGGTTCCATAGCTACTTGACTTTCCAGTCCAAAACGTGCACCGGATGCACTTGAAAAGTGCCTTCTTGCTCCACCTGAATCACATTCCAATCAATAACATGATTAGCATCAGGTATATATTTCTTTAGAAATGATACATGGAAGACATTATGTACAAACATAGATGCAGGAGATGCAATCATATAAGCAACTGGACCAATCCTCTCTAGGATTTCAAATGGCCCACAAAATCTGGTTTCCAACTTGGCACAGCTTCCCAGCTTCAGGGAACTCTTGTTAGCTTTTACTTTCAGGAAGACATGATCACCACTTTGAATTCTCTGTGGGTTATGTTCTTATCGGGATAACTTTTATGTCTATCTTGGGCAGCTTTTAAATTCTACTTAATTTTTATCATTTGGTCCTCCATATTCCTGAGCAACTCTAGCCCAACTACTGTCCTATCAGTTGGATTATCCCAACTTACTGGAGTATTGCACTTTATGTCGTAAAGTGCTTCAAATGGACTCATCTTCAATGATGCCTGATACCCATTGTTGTAAGTGAATTCTACCAAGTGTAGGTAGTCTTCCCATTTCGATGGTTTGGCCATCACATACATTCTCAGTATATCCTTTATCACTTTGTTCACCCTCTTTGTCTATCCATCAGACTCAGGATGATAAGTTGTACTAATGTTTAGATTCATTCTGAATCCTTTGAACAATCCTTTCCAGAAATTTGAGGTGAATTTTGGGTCTCTGTCGGACACAATTGTTTTAGGAATTCCATGCAATCGTGCCACTTCCTTCATGAAAATATCAACAACATCTGCATCCTTGTGAGTGGTTTTCAGTGGAATAAAATGGTCAGCTTTCGTAAGCTTGTCCACCACCACCATGATTGAATCATGCAGCTTGCATGTTCTAGGAAATCCCGTAATAAAATTCATTGTCACCACTTCCCACTTCCATTCAGGAATGGGTAAAGGTTGCAGCAACCCTGCTGGGTGCCTATTCTCAGCTTTAACTTTCTGGCATTCCATGCATCTAGCGATGTATTCAGCGATCTCTCTCTTCATACCTAGCCAAAAGTGATGGCTCTTGATCGCTGCCACGGTTTTATGATATCCAGGGTGCCCTGCACAGGGAGCATTATGAATTTCATGCAAAATCATATGTTTCAAATCCTGGACATTCAGAACAAAAACTTTGTTCTTGTGCAACAGTATTCCATCTATTCCTAGCTTATAATTATCCACCTTTTGTGGCATCTTACCCTACTGTAGCATTGCTACCAATTCTCTGTATTGAATATCTGCATTTGTAGCCTCCAGAATTTTGCTTTTAATATCATTCTGATACATGCTAATGGTTGTAGCATGTAATTCATGCACCCTCCTGCTGAGTGCATCAGCAACTTTATTCTCTTTCCCCTTGATATGCTTTATATCAAAGTCATATTCGCTTAGAAATTCTAACCATCTGCTTTGCCTAGCATTTAGATTTAGTTGATCAAACAAATATTTTAGACTGTTGTGGTCTGTTATTAACTCAAACCTTTTTCCCATGAGGTAGTGTCTCCATTTCCTCAAGGCATGCACTATGGCTGCCAACTCCAAATCATGAGTGGCATAGTTTCTTTCATGATTCTTCAACTTCCTTGATTCATAACATATGACAAACCCATTTTGACTGAGGACTCCACCAAGTCCTTCATTACATGCATCGGTGCATACGATGAAGTCTTCATCTGGGTCTGTGATCCTTAATATTGGAGCACTTGTCAATAATTGTTTCAAGTGTTGGAAACTCTTCTTGAAATCCAGTGTCCACTGAAACCTCACTCCCTTTCTTTGCAAAGAAGTGATTGGGTGAGCAATCTTTCAGAATCCTTAAATAAATCTTTTGTAGTAGCCTGCAATTCCCATGAATGATCTCACCTCTGTGACATTCTTCGGCACTGACCATTCTCTAATGGCCTCTATCTTCTTATGATCCACTGCTATCCCATCCTTTGAAATGATATGCCCCAAATAATGAATCTGTTTCTGATAAAATGAGCACTTGCTCAATTTGGCATACAACTAATGTTCCCTTAATACTTGCAACACCATCCTCAAATGATGTTCATGCTCTTCCTCTGACTTTGAATATATAAGAATGTCATCTAAAAAGACAATGACAAACTTTTCCAAATACTCTCGAAAAACACCATTCATTAAGCACATGAAAACAGTCGGTGCATTAGACAACCCAAATGGCACCACTATGAACTCATAATGACCATACCTTGTCCTAAAGGCGGTCTTGCTGATATCTTCTTCTTTAATCATTACCTGATGGTATCCTGATCTGAGATCTATCTTTGAAAATATCTTTCCATCCTTCAATTGATCAAAGAGGTCATCAATCCTTGGCAGAGGATACTTGTTCTTAACAGTCACTTTATTCAACTGTCTGAAGCCAATGCACAATATTAGTGTTCCATCTTTCTTTCTCACAAACAAGACTAGGGCACCCCAAGGTGACACACTTGGGCATATATACCCCTTCTTCATAAGTTCTTCAAGTTGCATTTGCAACTCCTTCAATTCTGGTGTACTCATTCTGTAAGGAGTCTTTGATACTGGCGTTGCTCCAGGCATTAAATTTATAGAGAAATCAATGTCTCTCCTTGGGGGTAGTCTGAATACATCCTTGAACACATATTCAAAATCTTCCAGGACTACATAATCCTCCAAATTTGTCACCTTATCTCTAGGTGTCTCTACCAAATGAGATGCAATTAATTGACACCCTTTTCTGTAACATTTCTTCAGCTGTAATGCTAAAAATTTTCTAATGGTTACTGCCCTGGGAATTCCTTGTACTTTCCTTAGTTTCCCTTCCTCCTCCAGGCAATTAAATGCTTTGTTGTGACAGTCTAAGAGAGTGTGATGTTGGTCCAACCAATCCATCCCAATTAGACATTCATAGGAACCTAAAGGCAAGATGTTTAAATCTGCCTTGGTGTTCAGTCCATTCATGTCTATGAGGCATGACTTAACCATCTCATTAACTTTTCTTTTGGCTCCTATAGCCAGCTACACCAACTAGGATTTCCCATGCTTGCTTCTTGGAAATTGCAAACTTTCCACCATCTTAGGGTCTATATAACTATGAATAGCTCCTAAATCAATTAAAATAGCAATGCTTTGGTTGTTGATCATACCTTCCACTTCAATCATGTGGGACTGATACTCTGCTTACTTGTTGTCCAGGGCTGCATAAATCCTTGGCACATGTCTTCCCATGTCCTCCACTTTTTCAGCTTGCTATACATTGTGAACAACCCTTCCTTTTTCACCTTTGT
The DNA here is from genome assembly GCA_032191745.1 of Picea mariana. Classification (NCBI taxonomy): domain Eukaryota; kingdom Viridiplantae; phylum Streptophyta; class Pinopsida; order Pinales; family Pinaceae; genus Picea; species Picea mariana. Next base: position 395,363 of record JASDQU010100882.1, read on the forward strand.
GAGGACAATCTTTGAACCTATGGTCTCCTTTACAACCCCAACATTGCATAGATGGTTGCCTTGGCCCTTGACTCCCTATGTCAGTCATTTTGGGTTCTTTAGGCGTTTATTGTCCTTGTGGATTATTTATGAAGAATGGTGGCTTAGCTCTCTTCTTCCTCTGATCCATCTTGAATTTCTTGTTGTCTTCTCAAGCCTTTTGAAAATATGGCCTTGCTTTCTATTGATCATATAGGCATTTAGCTCACCTTATGGTCTCTTCTAATGTCTTGGGATCATCATACTGTATTTTGTCACTGATGCACGGTGGAAATCCACTCAAATACCTTTTAATTTTGACTGTCTCATGCTTGATGAGAGAGACATACTTCGGAAGTTCCAGAAACCTTCTCTCATATTCATCTATGGTCATACTTCCAAGCTTGAGTTCAAAGAACTCTTTCATTTTCTTGTCATAGTATCTCTTAGTCAAGTACTTCTTCTCAAAAAAATTCTTGAATTCCTTCCAAGTAACACTTTTCTCTTCAATGTGTTGCACCTGCACAAGTTGATCCCACCACATAGAGTCTTTTCCTTTGAGTTGATAGATAGCAATTCTACCTTCTGCATGAGAAGAATAATTATGCAATTGAAAATACTTTCTCATGCCCAACAACCATGTTTTTGCATCTTCATCCTTCTTGTGCTCACCATCAAATGTAGGAGGTTTGATTTTGTTCTTTTCTCCTCACAACTCATCCACCCCAGACCTCTTATACCTTCTGACATGGGATAGACTTGAGTTGTTGCCTACTCTCTTATTGGAATGCCTTGGAGAATGATGGTGATGTCTACTAACACTTTTTGCTTTTCTTTTCTCATCTGAAGGCTTGTGAATCCCAGATTTACTTGAGCCACTCTCCTTAACCAATTTATTTTCTATTATGTTCAAGCCCTCCAATAACTTCATGTTGAAATCATCCTGCTGCTCTTTGGCTCTCATAAGCCTTTCATTATCCACTTTATGGCTTTGGACATCCTTCTGCAAATTCTTAATGGTCTCAGCCATATTCATGTTTTCATTCCTTTCTTCTATATGTCCATTGGAGTTCATTTCTTCAATTCCCAAATGGACATCCACCCTTCTTCTCTCATATTGTTGACTGTAATTCCCCTATGCTTCTTCCATTCCTATGGACTCCACAGTGGTCTGATCTGATCTAGTTGTTGTTAATTCTACAAAACGTGCAGCCATCGAAACTTATCAGGCTAACAATTCAACAATTCATGAGAATATGCACCATTTTGGTTCAATATATATACATCAGAATTATCTCTCCCGATTTATCGGTGTTATCACCATGACAATTCTAGATAAGACCCAAGTCTTGAAAACACAAATGTGCAGTGCCTTCAGAGATATATATGTGCAAGAAGGCGATTTGTTGAAACCACTTTTGCCAAGATGCGGTATCACGTGTCTCAACATGTCAAATCCACCACTTGTGGAGCGAGCGATGGCTAGTCAGATCACCCCTCTTCATTCGTTCGATACTTCGCGGCCATTTGACGTCATCTGAACATGGCTATGTAATGAAATCAAAAGCTAAGCATTCGAAATGGATTAACCGAGCATGGCAACCCAACGCTCTTGTACGTAATCTGTCTGCGCTTCATAATTGGAATTCTATAACTACTAATCCTCAAGTATGAAGGTATCTGCATATCCATAACCGAAGTAATCTCCAATTGCTTGAATTTCTGCTCTCTATAAAATCATTTCGGTATCCACAACCTGAGATACATGGACAAGGCTAAATCGAGTGAGACTGGTTATTCGGGCAACATGCTAGACTTTCCTGCGAATAAGGAGGAAAGGGTCCTCGCACACATTCTAGCAACTAAATTCCACACATAGCCGGTTATAGACTCGCGGTTGGAAGTCAGGATGAATCCCACTATGAAGGATTTAGTCATCAACAGGTCAGCCGCTAAGAAGAAAAGGAGCAAGCGGCAAAGGAAAGAGGAATCCACGGCTGAAGCGGCCGAAAGTGTCGGAGAGAATCAACCGGTCTAGTTAGATTCTTTAAAGGAGGAGATCGCTAATCTGAAGTGAGTATTCAACTAAGATTAAGCATATTTCAGCAGATTTTTGAATAGTTGGTAGCGTAGGTAAGGAGCACCAAAGATGATAGGCCTATTCTTAAACGGCCCTTTTTACAACAGGATATATGTTGTCATCCCCCTTTTGTAATTTTGTGATTAATACGATTATATAATACAAAAGCGGATTTTAAATTGTTTATTACAAAATTCTATCTGGTGGTGTTATTAATCTTGTTTTCTTTTATAGTATACTTTTCTTGTAAGTTTATATTTCACTTTCATCTATTTGAATCGGAGGAAATCTAAAACTCAGAATTTTTTTTAATTAATGCTTCAATGCGGTTGTGTGTTTCTTTTTCTTCTAATATTATGCCAATTAAACTCAAACTCATCGCCTTCCAAGCGACTTCACGCGCACTAAACTTCGACCTGTACATTTACATTTATCGTGCATAGCAACATCACAAGGTAAAATGCTTTTCTACGCACCTATATCCACTATGTATTTCTTCTCTGTCACGTCGACAACTTGTGCGCCCTACTTTTTGCGTTGTGTGCCAATATCCACTACGCATAGTTTTGATATCGCGCACCGATACTCCATATGCATTTCTCCCTATGCATTGCACCATGTCAAAGCTCAACATATTCCATCGTGCACCATTGAACACACTTTCACGAGACAACTTATACTCATACTACGTGCGTACCAACAAAACTCATCTGTGTTAAGCAATACTTGCGCACCCCATGTGCACATTACTATGTGTGTGCTTTCCGCGCAAGGCTAAATTCAGCGCATTCTTTCGCACATAATAATCTTCCGCGTGGCGCCATAATTTACCATGCACACTTGCACGCCAACGGTTTCCATGGATGATCCATGACTTGAATTTTTAGTCACATTGAAGTTACTCTTCTGTGAATATTCGCTTCAATTGAACCCCTCTCGCTCATCCAAGTTCAGTGTCGAAACTGAATGCTTTGATACCAATTTGTAACGTTTCGTTGGCCACCCGCAGGCCAGGGAAATCCACTCCAGAGCAGTCTCTCATGCTCTGACACCAATTGGTAGCATCCCTAGCCTTATACAGGCTGGACCATTCTACTCTAGGGAACGCTTTTGTTCCCTTACTGCGGAACATAGGTAACATACCCAGTAATCTACTGCTCTATGCCACATAAGTTTTCTCTTAAAACTGCATGCAACTTAAACATGTACATACATTACACTTGCGGAAGCTTTACATATAAACATAAATAAACCATTAAATTCTGTAATATACAACTTTATACTGAAATAAAAGTAACCACAGATATGCAGCATATACAAGAAAATACCCATAAACATACAAGAAATTATAATCACATATATGATAAATCGTAACATAAGCATGTAAATAACAATGTAGCATATCATTTTATCATACGATCAGTACTTATCTTGGAAATATTGTCACCAACTGTGTACAGACTGTCCACAAACCTCCCAGCCTTAGACTACATTGTTCATCACTCTGAACAGTAAGTCACCCTGGAGCTGGGACTGAACTCCACCCGGGTAAAGGGTTCTTAACCAGGATAAGTCTCATGGATAATAGGAAAGACTCTATTTCAGGTGCTCACTCAACTAACAACCTACAGCCTCTCATTCCCCACATGCTTGTCCCACCCAAGGAAGTGTGCCCCTTCTCTACTCAATAGTCCCTTGGTTGCCCCACTTCCCTTCCAGGGCTCCAGCAACAGGTCGGACCGGAAGTCTTAGAGTATTGTAGCTGCAGTTTAGCACCTTCAGGAATCAATCCCCAATAATTCTCACACTCGAAGAATTTCTCACGGGCCTGACAACCCGCTTCTTCAATCCCACTCCAAGCTAACTAGGTACACCAACCGGAAAAAGGCTATGGGAACAGGCTCAGAAATGGTGAAATGGATGTCTCAAGGATAACTGACTGCGTGAGTGAAAATGGTCATGGCATCATTGACTGGATAACTTAGTGATGAAAGGAATCACAGTGAAACTCATTGTGAAAGTGATCGTGAGAATGATGGTCCCCCCCATGATATGAATGCATGTCCCCAACTTGACACTTGTCATATCGGAAGTTACTTTGGTCCACCTATCCCCAACTTTAGAACTTAGGATAAAATAATTATCCATACTTTATGCTTTAGGAATATTAATATAATATTCCCTTGAATTTTGGCACTCCCTTTCCCTAACTGGTGAATTTCAGTTCCCCATCTCTTTTATCGTGGTTAGTCTACATGCAGCGATGTATTTTATATTAATCATGAGTCGTGTACAAAATAGGTGCACTAGCCTTTAACATCTAGGCGCTCTAGCCTAATACCATAACATAAGCATCCCAGCTTATAATAACTGGCTCACCAGCATATAAGACATATCATATACACGAGGCTCGTTGTCCTCCATACTGCGTGCACTTTGGTTAATGCGCACGGTATTGAGGAATGTGCATACTACATCCTTTTACTACGCAGTTCATGCATGCACTATGCCACATGGAGTGCATTACAAAATGATGTCAAAACAGCTCACCAGCTTAAGTACATTTAAATTACATTTACAATTGGGTTCTACCAAGGGATATTACACTCTACCTATAGCTTCTTCATATCTTGCATTCCTTCAGATGCTCTATGATGCTCATTGTATTTTGCCTTTGCTTGAGGTCTTGGATTGCTGCGCTTATCCTTTTTTCCTCCCGGCCCCACTGTTGGACCTGCTCATCTTCCTCCAGCGCTGTCCAAAGCTGAGCTGCTCTGTCAAATAATCCTTCTATTGTGTTGACTTGTTTCTCCATTTCTACCAGTTGGAGTGTAGCTTATGCTTTCCTCTTCTCTCGGACCTCGGGCGGGTTCATGGGATTGAGCTTCTCTTCTTCCTTTTCCACCATCAGTTGGTTGCATGTGATCTGGAGCATCTCTACGACTCCTCTTCCCACCTCTAGGTTTTTGGCATCTGCGCGGGCCCTAGACTGTATTTCCTGCTTGACGCTGGCTTGTATCCCGTACAAAGCCTTTTTCGAAATGTGCACCATCGCCATCTCAAGTTGCTCTACCTTCTGTAGGGGTTTTTGCATTGTCTCCTGACTGAATCTGATCATTTGACGAATTATGGTGAATGTTTCCCTCCCCCTAACAACAAACTGCACAGTCTCTTCACCCTCTTTCTGCGCAGATGGCCTCTGTGTCTTCTCCTGTGGCTGCACAGTGGCCTGTGATTATACTCGGCTTTGAAGTTGTTGAATGTTGTCGTGTACCTCTAGGAGCTTAGGCATTTTAACACCCTGTTTCCCCCAGTTTGTAAATATAACTATATTGGCCAAGAGACTATGGAAAACTCAATATGTGTGAATGTTTGATTTGATGGAACTTTGTATAAAAGGTTAATGAATGTAAATTTAGTTATTTACTAGAAAATGGATAAGTGTTGCATGATTGTTGAAAGGGGGGTGTGCTAAGAGAGACCACGAATGCTATGAAAGAGATGGTGAAGGGGACCAGGAATGGTTGCATTAACCTCCACCAGACAAGTACTTTGTTGGATTTAATTTCTCAAGATCAGAACAACCCTCTGACCCAGGAATGAATCAGAGTCAGGTTGGTAGGTGGGAAGACCTCCCCAAGAACTAATGAGGGGATGGGACAAACCGCTCATCTGTAAGGCTTCCAAAATTGACCACGGACTGGGAATTTGGGCCACACGCAATCTTGTTGAGGAAGGCAAGAAAGGAAGGCATGGTGGGTAGAGGAAGGCCTGTGAAGAGTGCAGAGAAAAGAGACTAAGCTCTCGGGTTCGAGGAAGAACTGGGAAATAGAGTGAGTTATAATCGCAGAAAATAGAGAGTGAGTCGGGAGAAGGAGAGTAACATTCGTCCCTATCTATGACTGAGTCAGGAGAAGGAGAGTAACCTTTTTCCCTATCTATTACTGAGTCAGGAGAAGGAGAGTAACCTTTGTCCCTAACTTTCGTTGAGCCAAAAGAAAAGATTCAATCTCAAAGCATTGTGGCCTAGCTCGGGGGTGCCCAGTGGTAAATCTGTTAGGAGTGACTGAGCCTATGGTTGGGTGGAAATAGGCACCCCTTTCAACAATTGCATCACATATTCTGGTTCTGATAAGTGTTTTCATGCTTTGTTCTTTGCAATGGAATAATGAATGAATGCATGTATGTATATATTTAAGATTGACCTATGTATTGACTAATCAAGTGATGCATATGTATTTATCTCCTTAAGGACTTATACTTCTGCTTGATTTTCCATATGCTCTGGTTTAACCCTCGAAGGTGTTTTCCCTAGGGAGTTACCTCACAGTTCTAGAATCAGAGAAAGCCTCTTAGCACTGTTATCGTCTCGGTAATTCCACGATATTACCCCACCCTGTTTCATAACTTAAAGTGTTGCGAACTAGGAAAGCGCTTCATTCAAACCAGTAGCCTAAGAGACCTTAGGCTCATGCCCATGGCCTTAACCAAATCTCGGCTAAGAGTAGAGCTTATAGCCCGAGATTCATCAGGGGGTCCATATGATGAGAGTCTAGGAACCCTGCGCTAAATCTGAAAGGAGATAGCTCTTGATGGCTTCAGAGCTTCAGGAGCTCGAAGCCCTGGGATGTCAAACTTCACAACTGTCAAAATTACCCAAATGCCGGAGTCGCGAAAGGTTGTGATTCATTGATATGGGGAGTCCATTGGGGCCCCTTCTCAATCATCTGATCGTCTAGTGGAAGGTTTAGCGTATGGTACTTCGACAAAGTTCCACTTCGAGAGGATGGAGATGTTATAGCATCAAACTCCCTAAACGCCGAAGTTACAAAGTGAAGGAGAGTCGTTGATTTGAGGATGCTTCGAGACTCTTCCTCACTGTCAGATCTAGGTTGTGGTCATCCCGGCGCTGACCAACTTCAGGAGAAAGGAGGAGTTTGCATCGCAAAACTTCCGAACGTTGAAGCTCAAAGTGACAAGAGTTGTCGATTTGAGGATGCTTCCGGACTCTTCCTAACCGTTAGATCTAAGATGTGGTCAGCCTGGCGCTGACCAACTTAGAGAGAAAGGAGGAGTTTTCATTGCAAAACTCTATAACGTTGAATCCCCGAAGCGATGAGAGCCGTATATCTATGGGTCTACGTGTCCGGATCTCGACCATGAGATCTGAGGGATGTTAGAAGGTTGTTAGTTCAGAGTTATGTGGCGTAGTGACGACACCCAGGGTGATGTGGACCCACGATAGACGTGTCACCTGGATTCATGCATATCACATATCCTATATACCTACTGGAACATGACACATGTCACCCCCCCGATGAGGGCGCGAGTGTCCCCTGGCCCTTCCACGTGTAAGCTCGTGGTACATGCCCGCCTAGCCAAAAGGGTTGGTGAAGTGACCGGGACTCCGGTAGTCTAGGACTTCGGGACTCCGGAGGGTTTGGGGTGTAGTGTGGTAGAGAGATCGAAAGGCCCAAACGTCGGAGCCACATGGAAAGCTTACACGACTTCAAAATTTTAGAACTTCGGGTGGTCTCGTGCGTAGATAACAAAGAGGCGTAAAGCACCGAAGCATTGAATTCCTCCACAGCTGATATATGAGAAAAATATTAAGTACAATCATGGGATAGGATAGTGGATGTTCTTCGACTGTGGAGGAGGGAACTTAGAAACAACACGTGTGAGGTGGATACACGTGGGACCCTTACGGCCCTCAACCAATGAATTCCCAAAGAACTTTGGGAAGCCATAACCTGCAACCCAAATCTCAGATTTGAGCCTGGTAGCAGTCATTAGAATGCTACGGGTGAGTAGAAGAGGATAAATATCTCAGAAAAAGGATCTGAGATGTTAAGGAGAGTGAAATTTTGATGCCCTATCCCTAGGAAAGTTACTCAGGGGTCGGGTGTGTTACAAATTGGTATCAGAGCATGGTTACAACACTTGGTTTGCTTGGGCTCATGGAGGAGTCGCTTAAAAACCATGCTTAAAGAACTCTTAGGGGTGACACCATACCTTACCTCTTTCCTAAAGAGTCTAGTTAAACTTTTACTGAAGAAAAGAATGAAAACTTTCTATTGTGTGTGTGTATTTAATAAATATGAATTGTGTGTTGTTCATGAACTAATAGACTGTTAGCTAACATCAAGTTTTTTGTCAGCACTCAAGTAGTCAGTAAATCGCGGGAAACTACAAGAATAAAATATGGTGATGCACCATGAAGTGGGGGATGGCTCTCACAATAGAGACGAAGAATTTGATGAGAGGAGGGTGGTAGAGACCCCTCCAAATATGGATGAAACTGTAAGGAGCCTCATGGTTGAATTACAGAGTTACAAGGCTGACAACGAGAGATTGATAAAGGAGCAAGAAAAACAAACAGAAATTAATGTAGACTTTATGTAGAGCTTATCCGACATACAGAGGCAGTGGCAACATGGACCCGCAACCAGTCAGGTGGACCGACGACATACGAAGAGAAGAATAAGTTCACCTGAGACACAAAAACGTGGTCCCATAAGTGGCCACACTAGGAGGAGTACCTCGAGGAAGGTCCAACCTGGAGACAAGGGACACTCATCAGGAGAGTCCTCTAGAAAGGAAACTGGCAACTCCGAGGGATATTCTAGTAGAAAAGCTAGCTCATATTCTCAAAGGAAAGGAAAGAAATGAAAGCATTCCAAAGGTCATGATCTTGAAGAGTTCAACAAAGCCAAACCACACTCTTTCGACGGAGAGATTAAGAAAGGGGAAGAAGTAGAAGCTTGGCTGGTTAGTTTAAAGTAGTATTGTAGAGTCCATGACTACTCTGAAAACTTGAAGTATAGAATAGCCATCTTCAACCTAAATGGAAAGGCTTCCATTTGGTGGGAAGACCTTAGGAATGTGAAAGGGATCCATGAGAAGGACTTATCATGGAAACAGTTTGAGGAATATGTTAGCACTGAAAGTCACACTTTGACTGCTAAAGTGTAAGCTCATCACCCATCAGAATGTAAAAGATAATTTTGGTTTTGAATAGGTGGATCAGCAAGATGGAGAAGGAAAGGGAGAGGGCATCAAATTGTAGATTAGTAGGCTACACCAATGGGTAATGGAGTCACAAACATTCTACTCATCGAAGGCACTAAAGTTGCTCAACCGAAAACAAGATTATATGCTGATAGGAGGAAGAATGAAGAAGGAAAACATAATATAGAATGTTCACTAAACAAAGATCCTCTCAATTTAGTGAATCAACAAATACTTTAATATAAACAATGACTGATGGGCTAAATACACCAAATCCTCTTCTACTTAGGGATCCATAAATCATTGGCAGCCTTTGNAGATGGAGAAGGAAAGGGAGAGGGCATCAAATTGTAGATTAGTAGGCTACACCAATGGGTAATGGAGTCACAAACATTCTACTCATCGAAGGCACTAAAGTTGCTCAACCGAAAACAAGATTATATGTTGATAGGAGGAAGAATGAAGAAGGAAAACATAATATAGAATGTTCACTAAACAAAGATCCTCTCAATTTAGTGAATCAACAAATACTTTAATATAAACAATGACTGATGGGCTAAATACACCAAATCCTCTTCTACTTAGGGATCCATAAATCATTGGCAGCCTTTGATCCTCAAATCTGCAATATATTCAAATAAGAAGATATATAAACAAAATAATAACAATCTGAAATCAAAGCTCTCATGACTCTCCAATACTAGTAATGCTTACAATCATAAAATGCCCACAGGCTTACAAATGAACACACACAGGAAAACTGCCTGCTCCTACTCTCTCTAGCCTCTCTTGGCTCATGAATCCCCCTCTCTAAGAGATCTCTCCTTACTTAAATAGAAAATAGCATCCAAATAAACTTAGGAGGTCGAATCCCATCTTCTCCATTGGATTCTAAGCCTTGGATATTGGTGGCAACAATCAAAGAGACAAAAATCCAACAAACTGCTAATTTTTAGGAATTTGCTGGAAGTCATTAATAAATTGTTTCCACCTCATTGCATGAGGCCTTTGATGGAGCTAAAACTTAGGTGCAGGTGTCCCTTAACATCTAACTGATCCTTGAGAATCCATTCGAATCCTCCTTGACAAGTGGCAACCTCCCAACAAAGTGGATATCAAAACCGTGACCGCTACAGGAAATTCCGTAGCACCGCTGTAAAGCAGTTATGCACATTTGGTAGCACCACTCCTATGTCTAATATCTCTCAAACCATAACACATTTTGAAAACTTGAGAGAGGTTTTTGTTATTTGGTATGTGATGAACAAAAACCTCCTCCAGTTTTCAAAAATACCTTCTCATTTGTTCATAATCCAAGTTTTAAGTTAGTCACTCAAAAATGGCAAAAGCGTCCTTGCAAAATAACTCTGCACAATTTGGTTTCTGTCAAAATTTTGGTAGCACACGCCTGTGTGTATGCGTGCAATTTGGTAGCACCATCATAATTCATAGCTACATCACTTCAACGTTGACATATTTGGTAGCATACGACATGAAAACAGATTTGGTAACAACCTATGCAACTCATAGCACCATCATTACACTGCTTAACAGATTTGGTAGCATTTTGGGTGGTAAGATGGAAGACCATGCTATATAGACAATTCCGCAGCACAATGGCACTATGAAATGTTTTTGCTCTTCTATATGATGATACTAATCAAGAATCTTGACTTGATAGGTTAGAAGCATGTATATGCATGTAGAGGTTATTTAGTTTCTTATGGAGAGGCAAGCTTCTTCTGGTTGTAAATTCTTATGCTAACATAATACTTCAAGAAGAAGTATCTGTCAGAGAAATACTTTGATTGGAAGACTAAAGAGTTCTATGAACTCAAGATGGGACAGCTCACCATAGAGGAATATATTAATAAATTCCTTGAGATGATAAGGTATGTACCCTACATAAAGGATGAAAAGGTAAAAGTGCAGTGATTCATTAGTGGGTTACCTCAGTCCTACCAGAACAGAATTGAGTTCGACGAGCCAAAGAGCTTAGAAGGTACTATCCAGAAGGCAAGGTATTGTTATGAACAGTTCATGAATGAGACAGAACCTCACGAGGACTAGAAGAAGAAGAATGGTTTGGGATTCAAGAAAAATGGGTTTAAATCCTCAAGATTTAAGAACTATGGGAAGAACTCTAGGATGAGCCTTCCTACTAAAAGTGTGTATTAGCATAATTTCCCCTCTCGGAGTGGAAATAAACCTTTTGGAGCAACCTCAGGAAATATTGATAACCCAAAGAAAGAACCCTTGAAATGTTGGGGTTGTGGAGAAGAGCATCTATTGAGGGATTGTCCACACAGACAGTAGAACAGTAGGAGATTCTACAATATCCAAGAAGCTACCACAGTCAATGATGTGGCTAGGAGCATGCCACGGATTTATGCAGCCTTGGATAATAAACAAGCTGGCCACCAAGCTTCAGTGGTGGAGATGGAAGGTATGATCACCAACCATCTAATTTCTATTTTAATTGACCCTAGTTCTAATTTGAGTTATGTGGACCCTCAAAATGTTGACAAGTGTAAACTACAACCAGATAGACATGTTAAGCCATGGATGGTACAACTAGCCACTGGGGCCAAAAGAAAAGTAGCAGAGATCATACCAGCTTGTCAAATCATTATGGATGGATTGCCCACCCAAGCGACCCTTAACATACTTCCCCTAGGATCTTATGACTTGTTGATTGGTATGGACTGGTTAGTTGCTTATAAAACTAAGTTGGACGGTTACCATAAAACTTTAGAATGTGTAAATGAAGAAGGGAGAAGACAACCCTCCAAGGGATTCAGAAGCCTGTCTCAGTGAGACGAATATCAACCCTTCAAATGAAAAAGTATTTCAAAAAGGGATTTCCTCTATATGCAATACAGGTGTGGGAATCTGTTGAGGATGACAAACCAAACCTAGAGGACCACCCCATATTAAGAGAGTATAAATATCTGTTCCCATAAGAGTTACAGGTTCTACCTCCAAGAAGAGACATTGATTTCTCGATAGAACTTGCACCAGGAGCAGTGTCAATATCTAGAACGCCCTATAGGATGAGTACACCAGAGCTATTTGAACTCAAGCTACAGTTAAAGGAGATGATTAACAAAGGCTACATCTAGCCCAGTGTGTCTCCATGGAGAGCACCAACCTTGTTTGTGAAAATGAAGGATGGCACACTCCAACTGTGCATAGACTATAGACAAATCAATAAGACAACCATAAAGAACAAGTGTCCCTTTCTAAGAATTGATGACTTGTTCGACCGATTAGGGGGTGCTTCCATTTTCTCAAAGATCGAGTTAAGGTCTAGATACCATCAAGTCCGAATCAAGGATGAAGACATCCACAAAACAACATTCAGGACGAGGTATGGTCACTATTAATTTGTGTTGGTGCCATTTGGATTAACCAATGCCCCCGCCATTTTTATGTGCTTGATGAATAATGTACTCAGCAAATTTCTAGATAGATTTGTATTGGTTTTCATTGATGATCTCCTAATCTACTCCAAGAAAAGAGAGGAGAATGAAGAACATCTTAGACTTGTACTTCAAGTACTAAGAGAGCATCAACTCTACTCTAAGTTTAGCAAGAGTGACTTTTTCCAGAAGCAAGTCCATTACTTAGGCCATGTTATTTCTAAAGAAGGAGTGGCAGTAGACCCTAACAAGATCAGTTCTATCATGGAATGGCCTACCCCAAAGGACATATCTGATATTAGATCCTTTATGGGCTTAGTGGGATACTATAGAAGGTTTATAAAAGGATTTTCCAAGATTGGTTGTCCAATCACTGCCCTTCAAAAAAAGGGGGTTAAGTTCACTTGCACATTAGAATGTGAAGAAAGATTTCAGAAATTGAAATACCTTCTAACCCATGCACCCTTGTTGAATATTGCAAACCCTAAAAATGACTTCCTCATGTGCACAGATGCATGTAAGGAAGGACTCAGAGGAGTCCTTATGCAAGAAGGGCGTGTAATTTTCTACGAATCCAGAAAATTGAATGAGCATGAAATCAATTATGTGACCCATGATCTAGAGTTGGCTGCCATAGTGCACGCTTTAAAAATGTGGAGGCATTACCTCCTGGGTCTGATATTTGCACTTATGACAGACCTTTGTGGGTTGAGGCACCTGTTTGATCAACCAAAACTCAATGTTAGGCAAGATAGGTGGATGGCTCTCCTTAGTGAGTTTGATTTCGAAATCAAACACATCAAAGGAAAGGAAAATAGGGTGGTTGATGCCCTTAGTAGAAGTGTGAAAATGATTCATGTGGCAGTGGTAAGCACCTGTGAAACAGATGTCAGGGAAAGAGTCATGAATTCACAAGAAATAGATGCATTTTTCAAGACTATGACCTCATACCTAAGGAAAGAGCCTACAGGGCTAAAGTATGAAGGCTATCAGATGCTCGATGAAGGCATGTTGAATTACAGAAATAGATTGTATATCCCAAGTTGTGATGACTTGAAGAGGTTTGTAATGGACAAACTGCACAAGAGACCATATATTGGTCATCCAGTTTATCAGAAAATGATCACGGCCACTAGGAAACAATTCTATTGCCCTAGATTGAAAAAGGACATAGCTAACTATCTAGCTAAGTGTCTAGAATGCCAGCAAGTTAAGGCAAAACACTGGCACCCAACAGGGTTGTTACAACCTCTACCAATTCCATAATGGAAATGGGAAACCATCTCCATGGATTTCATCACCGGATTACCAAAATCGACCAAGCAGAATGATGCCATCATGGTAGTGGTGGACAAATTGAGCAAGTCTGCTCACTTCATCCCTATCAAGTCAACTTGTAAGGCAATATATATTGCCAACATCTTCATGAAGGAGATATTCAGACTGCATGGCATGCCTAGGGATATTATATCTGACAGAGACACAAAATTTACTTCAAGCTTTTGGAAATCCTTAATGGTTGGTTGTGAGACTAAATTGTTGTTTAGCACAGCCTATCACCCTCAAACTAATGGACAGATAGAAAGAGTAAACCAAATATTAGAAGACATGTTAAGGATGCATGTAATGCATCATCCTAAGAAGTGGGAAGACTACCTACCATTGGTAGAATTTTCCTACAACAATGGTTATCAAGAGTCACTGAAGATGAGCCCTTTTGAAGCCCTCTATGGTAGACAGTGCAAGATTCCAATCAGCTAGAGTAATCCAGTGGATAGAATTACAATCGAACCCAACATGCTGAAAGAAATGGAACAACAAGTGATTCAGATAAAGCAAAATCTGAAAATTGCTCAGGATAGACAGAAGAGTTACGCCGACAGAAAGAGAACTCCCAAAGAGTTCAAGACAGGAGACCATGTTTTTCTTAGAGTTAGGCCCAAGAAGAGTTCCCTAAGAATGGGATCTTGTGCCAAGCTGGAACCTCAATATTATGGACCCTTTGAAGTCTTAGATAGAGTGGGACATGTAGCCTATAGACTAGCACTCCCTCCCATAGTGAAGGCACATAATGTTTTCCATGTTTCATTATTGAAGAAATATGTACATGATTCTAATCATATAATTGATTGGTATATGATCTAGGTGGAGCCGGAGGGAGAATTCCTGCCAGAACCTCAATGCATACTAGATAGGAAGGAAACCTCACTCAAGAACTAAACCATTGCACAGGTCAAGGTGTAGTGGAAACACTTTGGCCTAGGTGAGGCTACGTGGGTAATGGAGGACGCCATGAGATAGGCATATCCATTTTTGTTTACTTTTGTATATACAGAGCATATTGACAGATAGAACATTGAGGATGATGTTCCTTTAAGGGGGAGGGAATTGTAACACCCTGTTTCCCCAAGTTTGTAAATATAACTATATTGGCCAAGAGATTATGGCAAACTCAATATGTGTGAATGTTTGATTTGATGGACCTTTGTATAAAAGGTCATTGAATGTAAATTTTGTTATTTACTAGAAAATGGATAAGTGTTGCATGACTATTGGAAGGGAAGTGTATTAAGAGAGACCATGAATGCTATGAAAGAGATGGTGAAGGGAACTAGGAATGGTTGTGTTAACCTCCACCAAACCAGTACTTTGTTGGATTTAATTTCTCAGGATCAAAAAAACCCTCTGACCCGGGAATGAATTACAGTCGGGTTGGTAGGTGGGAAAACCTCCTCAAGAATTAATGAGGGGATGCGGCAAACCGCCCATCTCTAAGGCTTCCAGACCTGACCACGGACTAGGAATTCAGGCCACACACAATATTGCTAAGGAAGGAAAGAAAGGAAGGTGTGGTGGTCAAAGGAAGGCCTGCGAAGAGTGCAGAGACGAGAGACTAAGCTCTCAGGTTCGAGGAAGAACTGGGAAACGGAGTGAGTTCTATTCACAAGAAATAGAGACTGAGTCGAGAGAAGGAGAGTAACCTTCATCCATATCTATGCATGAGTCGGAAGAAGGAGAGTAACCTTCATCCCTATCTATTATTGAGTCGGGAGAAGGAGAGTAACCTTCATCCATAAATTTTGTTGAGCCGGAAGAAAAGATTCAATCTCAAAGCATCGTGGCCTAGCTCGGGGGTGGCCAGTGGTAAATTTGTTAGGAGTGATTGAGCCTATGGTTGGGTGGAAATGGGCACCCCTTTCAGCAGTCGCATCACATCTTCTAGTTCTGATAAGTATTTTCATGCTTTGTGCTTTGAAATGGAATAATGAATGAATGTATGTATGTATACATTTAATATTGGCCTCTGTATTGACTAATCAAGTGATGTGTATGTATTTATCTCCTTGAGGACTTATACTTCTTCTTGATTTTCCATATGCTCCAGTTTAACCCTCGAAGGTGTTTTCCCCAGGGATTTACCTCACAATTCCAGAGTCAAAGAAAGCCTCTTGGCACTTCTACCGTCTCGGTAATTCCACAAGATTACCCCACCCTGTTTTATAACTTAAAGTCCTGTGAACTAGAAAGGCACTTCCTTCAAACCAGTATCCTAAGAGACCTTAGGCTCATGCCCACGGACTTAACCAAATATTGGCTAAGAGTAGAGCTTATAGCTCGAGATTCATCAGAGGGTCCATATGACCAGGGTCTAGTAACCTTGCGCTAAGTCCGAAAGGAGCTAGCTCTTGATGGCTTCGGAGCTTCGGGAGCTTGAAGCCCTGGGATGTCAAACTTCACAACTGTCAAAATTACCTGAATGTTGAAGTCCCAAAAGGTTGTGATTCGTTGATCTGGGGAGTCCGTTGGGGCCCCTTCTTGACTATCTGATCATCTAGTGGAAGGTTTCGCATATGTTACTTTGGCGAAGTTCCACTTCGGGAGGATGGATATGCTATAACATAAAACTCCCCAAACATCGAAGTTATGAAGTGAAGGAGAGTCGTCGATTTGAGGACGCTTCGGGACTCTTCCTAACCGTCAGATCTAGGCTGTGATTAGCCCGGCACTGACCAACTGCAACGAGAGTCATAGATCTATGGGTCTATGTGTCTGCATCTCAACTGTGAGATCTGAGGGATGTTAGAAGGTTGTCATTTCGGAGTGATGTGGCATAGTGACGTCACCCACTGTGAAGTGGACCCATGATAGATGTGTCACGTGTCACTTGGATTCGTGCGTATCACATATTCTATATACCTACTGGAATGTGACACGTGTCACCCCCCGATGAGGGCGTGTGTCTCCTCTGGCACTTCCACGTTTCAGCTTGTGGTAGTGCCCACCTAGCCAAAAGGGTTGGTGAAGTGACTAGGAGTCCGGGAGTCCGGGACTTCAGGACTTCGAAGGGTTTGGGGTGTAGTATGGTAGAGAGACTGAAAGGTCTGAAGGCCAAAGCCATGTGGCAAGCTTACGGGACTTCAGAACTTTGAAACTTTGGGTGGTCTCGTGCGTAGATAACAAAGAGGCGTGAAGCACCGAAGCACCAAATTCCTCCATAGCTAATATATTAGAAAGAGATTAAGTCCCGTCATGGGATCAGATGGTGGATGGTCTTCCACCATGGAGGAGGGAAGTTAGAAACAACACGTGTGAGGTGGATCCACGTGGGTGACACGTGACCCTCAACTAATGAATGCCCGAAGAACTTTGGGAAGCCATAACCTGCAACCAAAAGCTCAGATTTGATCCTGGTAATAGTCATTAGAATGCTACAGGTGAGTAGAAGAGGATAAACACCTCGAACAGAGGATCTGAGATGTTAAGTAGAGTGAAATTTTGATGCCCCATCCCTAGGAAAGTTACTCAGGGGTCAGGTGTGTTATAGGCATAATCTCCTCCCTCTGTGCCACTGCAGTCCTAACCACTTCCTCACTCCTCTCTTGGACCTTATCTGTGACGAACTCTACAACATCTCATGTGAGGGTGATGTCGGGGTCCTCTGTCTTGTACTTTCTCTTCTTGCTTGTGTCTTTTCCCTACGTGGGATTTCTTTTCGTCTGTGAAGGTTGTACCTCCGTTGTTGTTCCTTGGCCTATTTCCTTTGGATCCTGTGTTGTCTCCTTTCACGTAATCTATGGCTGGCTTCATGTTCTCGTTGTTGTAGTCGTTCTCCTCAACCTTTTTGGTACTGCGCTACTCCCACTTGGTAGGGTTCACATTTTGGTTGTCCTGGTGTTGTCAGTCGGACTACCTATTCAGGTTAATAAGCTTGCTTCGATCATCTCTTTGGGCTTGGAGGACTGCATCGTGCTTGTCCTCGTGGTTGGTTTTTTCATTGGCAGTTGCCACTGCGCAAGCCAATCCTTGATAATCCACTCAACCTCTTCCTTGGTGATGCAATATTGCATCTTCAACCATTCCTTCTTAGGATCCTTTGCAGCTTGGATCCATATGTGATGTGTATTCCTTAAATATAGTTATCCCCTCTGTCTCCTGCGCGACCTCCATCTATATGCACCATACGTTTGTTGTGCGCTACTAGATTTCTTCTATCAGCATGGCAAACACAGCCTTGTTTTCCTACTGCGTCTTGTTATCTTTCGCCTGCCAGAGAGATTTGTACCTGGTTGCATAGCATTTCCCTACCCTATCCAGGAATGCTGAGAAATTAGACTCTTTCCACCCTGCCAAAGATATCAATATTATCAACCGGGAGTAATGGAACTCGGTTCAATTGTCCTTCATGTCGCGACAGTCGAGTAAGAATTTCTTCAGCAAGTACACTGCCGAGTTGAACATCATCCCCTTGGCGCACTACACTACTACTGCGATTACTCCTACTGGTGCTTCCTCTCTGTGGCATTTTCTTAATAACTTGCATGCTATTAGCTTACTGGATAATCTTGTCGCGTTATCATTGATCCCTTTGATCCTCTATTTCCCCTCGTCGTTTCAAATTGCGCCTTCACTTGTTTCGCTAGTTTTTCTTGCGCACTTTATTTTCTAAAATGTCTTCGGGTTGTGCGCCGACCATAAGCAATCCTGCTATTTTTGAAATTAATACTGCGTCGATCTATACAGGTCTACCCATCCAAAGAATGCCTCCATGGACCCGTGCGACCAGCTTCTTGATGCACAGACTGACATTCTTACCATACCCAAAATGTGGTATGTCCAATACATTCATTATACCTGAGTTACACAACCCTGTAATCCACTGCACAGGATTTAGCACTAGCCTTCCTAGGGGTCCAATCTCCCCTGTGTTGATCAGATAGTTTTCCTCTGCCAATTCTAGAAATTTGGTCTTGTCGCGCATGTCATGGTCCGCGTACCTCAAAAGTGGTACCTTCCCCAACATGTCATCGACAACGGGGACCGCGTCTAGAAGAAATGGAAGGGTAATTTCCATACTGTTAGGGGTCTTTCTTTTCTACCCCGCAGCAGATGTATATGCCTCTACTACCTATGTGCCCTCTTCTTTCCCAGTTGACTCTGGTCGGTTGGTGATTTCTTCGACCAGTACTTTGTCTTGTGCCTGGGACTCTCGCGGTCCCACTGTATCATCTGGTCTCATAGGTATCTTGGGGTTAGGGTTTGAACCCCCATTTCCAGCCCCAGAGCTCGACCCTATGTCTCCTTGCTGCATTGTAGGGAGCTCTTCCTCGACCTGCATCGGGCTAATCGATTCTGGGTCCAAGGTGGTCACGTCCTCGAGCTCGACTATATTTTCTGGTTGATGCATCCTCTCTTTGCGTCTTTGACATTCTTGGGTGACCCTGAAAAACTATCATGTCGACCCAAACTTTGGTGGATTCATCCTTTGCATTTATCGCAATCTCAGCTTGCTACTTCGATGATTGAAAACTAGGGCATCGATTCTCTTTCTCACTCGGAGATCGAAATTTTCTAAGTGTTGAATAGCTCTACGCTTTTCTACCTTTTATAGATTGGGTTATGTTCACTTTTACTTTTTGTGTGCATTTGCGCAAGGTTTACTTTTTATTGCGCATTGTCTTCTTATGTTTGTCACGATATTTACTGCGCGCAATTTTTCCCCATTGTTTTTGTATTTTCTTTCTTTTCTATTTTTGTATTTCTTTTTCCCTCTTTTTCTCCTTTTTATTTATTTTTGTCATTTTGCTATCCTAGGTTCTACTATAATA
This sequence comes from Picea mariana, assembly GCA_032191745.1. Lineage (NCBI taxonomy): Eukaryota > Viridiplantae > Streptophyta > Pinopsida > Pinales > Pinaceae > Picea > Picea mariana. The sequence goes on from JASDQU010100882.1 coordinate 415,000, forward strand.
CACTATGTCCATGATTTCTTATTCATTGTAACTTTTAATTGTTATGAGGTCGATTGTTGTTGTACAATTTCAGTCGACTCCCATTGATCATTCCTTTCATTTATGTGCCTCCCAAGTCTTTTAACTGTATAGATCCCCCATCTGTGACAGTCTTCACTTCATATGGCCCCAGCCAATGCATTTTGAATTTTCCTGGATGTTGAAAAAATTTACTGTCATGGAGTAAGACTAGGTCTCCTTCCTTGAAACTCTTCCTCTTGATATGTCTATCATGCCAAGCTTTGTCTCTTTCTTTCTGTACTTCTTGATGAAATCCTACCAGAATCCTGTCCTCTTCCATTTCCATTAGCTGGTTTAATCTTTCCTTTACTACGCCTCTTTCTATCATGTTGGTAATTGTTGCTACGCGCAGACTGGGTACCAGAAATTTTAATGGTACTACTTCTTCCTACCCGTACACCAACCTAAATGGTGTTTATCCTGCCAAATTTTTGCATGTAGTCCTGTATGTCCATAGTACTACTGGTATTTTCAAATCCCAATCGCCCCTATTGACATTACAAATCTTCGTTAAAGCATTCACCAAGATCTTATTGAAGGATTCTACTGTTCCATTGGCCTGAGGATGGTAAGGTGTACTCTTTCGGTGATAGACTTCAAACTCCTTAGTCAAAGCCCTGATGGTGCCATAGATTAAGTGAGTACCTTTGTCACTCATCAAAATCCTTGGACATCCAAATCTGGTAATCATTTGCTCAAATAGGAAGTGTGGTGTTGTCTCTACGTTGTAATCTTTGATTGGTGTTGCTTCTACCCATCTTGTTAAATATTTTGTTGCAGTAATGATATATCTCGCTCCTAACCTTTTTGTTGGTGGATGAATTGGCCCAACAAAGTATATTGCTCATTTTTCAATTATTGCAAAGTTACTTGTGGTCTTAGAGGCATCTCATGCCTTCTATTGGGTTTGCCAACCCTATGAAAAACATCACATTTTTGGCAATATTCCTTGGAATCTTTGTGAATTGTTGGCCACCATAGTCCTACGTGCAATACCTTCTGTGTGGTATCTTTTCATGCATAATGTCCTCCAGCTATTCCCTCATGAGCTTCTTCCAAAATTCTAGGCCTTTCATGTTCTAGTACGCACCTTCTCAAAATGCTATCTGCACCCATTTTATATAAGTGTCCTGCAATCAGTTGATAGTCTGCAGCTCTGACTACCAGATTCTTCTTCTGTGCAGTGCTAAATTCTTATGTCGCAATCCATGTGCTCAAATATTCAATGATATCAGCAAAATATTCATCAGCTATTTGTACAAAAAACAATTGCATATCAGGGAAGTTGTCTTCCAAGTTGGTAGGTTCCTCTCCATTAGTGACCCTTGACAGATGATCAGGTCTTGCATTCAACTTCCCTGGTTTGACTATCACTTCAAATTCAAATTCTTGAAATAATAAAAACCATCTACATATCCTCCCCCCCAACATTGGCTTGTTAACTAAATATTTGAGGGCTTCATGATCTGTGAGCATCTTAAAGTGTTTTCCCAGTAAGTAATGTCCAAACTTTTAAAGTGCATAGACCATGGTGAGGCTCTCTCTTTCTATAGTATTGTAGTTATGCTCTGATTCTAACAGTTTTATGCTTGCAAATGCTATAGGATGGTCCAAGTCCCCTGCTCCTAGCTGCACCAGAATTGCTCCAAGTGTTATAGTTGATGCATCTACATGCACATAAAAATTCTTTTTCCATTCTAGAAATACTAGGATAGGTGTTGTGACCATCTTTTCTTTTAAGGTGTCCAAACCTTATTGACAGTCCTCATTCCACTGAAATTCAGTATCCTTCTTTAATAGTTTTTTCATTGGCATAGTGATCTGTGCATACCCTTTGATAAATTTCCTATAATAGCATGTATGTCCCAGTGTTTCTCTCAACTAGCACACTGATTTTGGTGGTGGTAAATTGACAATAACTGCAATCTTGGCAGGATCTACTAGCAAGCCTTGTTTGCACATGATATGGCCCAATAATATTCCAAATGGTGTCCCAAAAATGAACTTCTTGATGTCCAATTGTATCTAACACTGCCTACATCTTTCCAACATTAGCCTTAACACTTCTACATGGTCCTTTAACAGGCTATATACAATGCAATCATCCAGATATACTTATAAAAACTGGTGTATGAAATCCTTAAAAGAAGCTATTACTACCCTTGAAAACATGGTTGGTGCATTCTTCAGCCCAAAAGGCATGACTGTGTACTGGTAGGATCCCCATTTTGTGGAAAAAGTAGTCTTATACCTATCTTTTGGGGCTATCTTGATCTAATGGTAACTTGAGAATCCATCTGTAAATGAGTATGCTTCATGGCCTCCCGCATTCTCTAGGACCTCATATGTGAAAGGGGTAGGAAAAGGGTCATGTAGGAAAGCATCATTCAGCTTTCTCAAATCTACACAAATCCTTATCCCCCATTGTTTCTTCTCTTGCACTACCATAAGGCTTATCCATTCAGATTCCTCCATTGGTTCTATAATACCAGCTTCCAACATTCTGTCAATTTTTTCTTTCACGTTCTGCTTGTATATTGGATTTAGTCTATAAGGTCTCTGTCTGACAGATCTAGCCTCAGGTTTGAGAGGTGTCTTCATCTCTCCTAGCTCTCCTGCTATGCCTTTCATCTCTGTAAATGTTGTTGGAAATAGGTCACTGTATTCATGCAATAACTCTGTTATTCTTTCTATTGTTTGTTCATCCTAGTAGTCTCCAATGCTTTCGATTTTAGGATTATTAGTTGTCCCAATGTTGACTTTCTTTACCTTGATACGTGCAGAAAATACTTCTAATTCCAAATTTGGACCTTCCACCTCTCTTTCTCCTTCAATTTTTGTAATATGAATATTGCGCGGGTCATCTTCCTCTGGTGCTTCTTCTTCCACATGATAGCATAACAATATTTCTTTGAATGTTTGCTTGTTCTTTTGTTGATACTCTGTCATGAGTTCAATCTCTGTTTCATCAATAAATATCACTCGTCTTATATGTTTTAGTGTTGATTCAATGTTGGGGTTCTCATGTTCAAATGAGAAAGTTACTATAAGATTTTGTTGTAATGTTGTCCATTTTGCAGTGCCTCTCCGCAGTTCCTGGTCTACATACCAGTTTTCTGGAATTCCTTCCAGTGTATGCAAGAAGTGATGGGGCCATTCCTTTGGTGGTGTCATCCTCCATTGTGTCTTGCATTTCTCCAAATGTTCTGTTGGTGTCCCATGTCCATCATATCTCTGCATTTTAGTGCTACCATGTTCTGCGTCGAATCTGATGCGCAATAATATCTTACATTGGTACCAGTTCTTAATTGTTTCTTTGTGCGAACCCCACCATCTTGCAAGTGTTTCCTTGAGTGCAATTGTTGGCATGTTTACAAGCAGAATGTGCTTGTCATTGATGGCAAGAACAGTAGAGACGATGGTATGTTTACAGGCAAGAAAAGCAACAATGATGGAAAACAGGAAAGTTGAAATGATAGTATCGAGAAATCGGGAGTCGAGAGAATAGAGGTGAGCCAACCTCCACAGTTGTGAAACGTGAAATCCTGATCCACGAGAGAGTTAATATGAGCCATTAGATCATGGGGAGCATGAGCCATTGATTTGGCACTCGTGGATATCGAGAAATCGGGAGTCGAGAGAATAGAGGTGAGCCAACCTCCACAATCGCGAAACACGAAATCCTGATACGTGAGAGAGTTGATCTAAGTCGTTGATTTGGCACCCATGGATATCGAGAAATTGGGAGTCGGGAGAAGGGAGGTGAGTAGTCCTCCAACTCAACAAAATGCGAAGTTGCGATGAGATCTAAGCCATTAGATCTAGAGGACACATGACAAAAGATCAGCATTTCACTGACTGGCAAATCAGGAAAGTCAAAAGCAGAGTTGTCAGAACTCGCGAGGTCTGAGTACACGATTTGATCACAGTTGTTGGATCACAGAGGGTTGTGGGTCATTGATCTGGAGCGGAGGATAGTCGTTCAATTAAAGGGACATGCGTCATTGGATCATGGACTCCGGGTGAAATGCTCCAGGAGCAAGCGGAGTTTGAGAATTGAAAGTCCCAAAGGTCAGACTCACAGAGGAGATGTTGATCGTAGAATCACGGAGACAAGTGTCTAAAGATCATCAACCCCGGGATATTTTCGTACAGAAAAAACAGAGTTTGAGATTTGAAATCCCAGGAATGTAAAGTTTTGTCAGCCGTCGGATCAAGTTTGAGTGGAAGGACAGGATAAGCTAGCAAAGCTGCATCACAGAAAGACCGAGTCGTCGATCTAATATCCTGATCAAACGAACAACAATCACTTCAGATATAAATATGCGAGGAGGTTACGCTCTAGAAAGTTTGAGATTTGAAAAAACCAAAGCCCGAAAATCCAAAATGAATAAGGACCATCGGATCTGGAGATCAAACAATGACCGTTAGATCAGGGAGATCTACATCAACAAATCTTGTCCTCAAGGACATGTGGCAGACCACGTCAGCAAGGACACATGGCAGACCATGTCAGCAAGGACACGTGGCACAATCAGACAATGACAAATGTTAAGTTGATTTGGCATTTCAGGCACGTGGAAATCACAAATCCGAGTGACACGTGGCAACTGCTCGTCTCGTGACACATCAAAAAGTGACACAAGAGTTACGTCACTCCGAGAGTTTTGCTTCGGGAGTTTTACAACCAGTACTCGCCCAAAGACCCAAAGTCCTAAATGTTGAAGACCCAAAGTGGATACGAGTCATCCGATCTGAAGATCACTTCAGGTGTATTCTCGATTGTTGACTGTGTAGCAGGATACGTGTCAACGGATCCTGAATTCCGGGTGAAACTTCTCCGGAAAAACGTGAAGGAGAAAGGTTTGACATTGCCGAAGGCTGAAGTCCCAGAGAGGAGGAGAACTATTGATTGAAGAGGACAGATGTCAGCAGATATTCCATTATGGAAGATATCCAATCAACAGCAACAAGGTTTGAGATTTGAAAGTCCCGGAGCCCGGATCACGAACTAAATCTCAACCGTTGATCTAGGAAGGTGAGATTTGGTCCACAGACTTGAGAGGACAGATCTGAACTGTTCATTAAGGAGCATCATCAAGATCATGAGATCGACAACCATGATTCATTGAGGGGCCAGAACATGCTCGAGCCTTAATTTTTCATGAGTGGGCCACAATTGAAACCACAGTTTTGGAGAAAGGACGCGTGGAGGCTTGTAATGAATTACGGGGTGAAAAGCGAGTTGCCCTCAAACTACCTATGGACGTGCCCACAATCATGTGGTCACGTGAAGTTCATAGCCCAAGGTCATATCATGAAAAAGAGCCAGCGCTCACTAGACAGAAATCGGGAAGGGCCTTTTGAATAAGCGCTTGGTCATCGTCGGTGGTCATGCGAAGGAAAGGGCTTAGAAGCCAAAGAATCCATAGTTGATTGGTTGTAACTAATAGAGAAGACAAAGATTCTCAACTAACAGTGAAGCTAAGGAATCTCAGCATAACGCCCACTAATGATGAACGCATTGAGCTAACCGCCAGGGATGATGAAGAGTTTCCATGATGATCAGGCAGAGGACTCGACGTGACAAAAACAAGCAAAACAGAGAAGAAAAAGTGTACTGTGAGATAGCTATGCAGTGATGAGGAAGAGAAGTAGTGAACAAACTATAGGGAAGAACAGTGATGTAGTGAAGAGAATGTAGAGGCATAGCGCATAGGATGCACTTGGTGCACAGAGAATACAAAAATGCAAAACAGAGAAGAGATGCTTGTTGTTGTTGAGTGTGATTCGTGTGGGGAGAAGCAGGTTGTGTGCAGGAGCTGAATCGCAGAAAAGAGGCATGGTGCATAGAATGGAAAGAAGACATAGAGCATAAAGTGCAGAAGAAGCAAGCAACAAAAATGCATATCTGAGAAAAGAATAGAAAGCGCAACAGACACGAGGAGAGAGACACTGATGCAGACAGAGCAGAGTAGTGTAGTAGAACAATGATGACCCTGGTAAGCCATAGATAAATGTTGTATCACTGTGATAAATTCAGAAAGAAAATATTTATATTTCAAGGTGGTAGGGAGGTGCTAGGGAGGAACATTGTCCTCTGAAGTTTCAAGTGGGTGCTTGAACACAGGGAGTTGTAGCTTCCATCTGGTTGCAGCCAGAAAAGTCAGGGTGGTAGGGTGGTGCAAGGGAGAACTATTGTTCTCTGTTATACAGGTCGGTGCTTGTGTGACTGGAAGTTGGTGCTTCCGTCTAGTTGGTGTTGGAACACTTAGGGAGTTGGTGCTTCCTTCTAATGGGTGCTAGAGAAACCAGGGAGTTGGTGCTTCCTTCTAGTGGGTGCTAGAGAAACCAGAGAGTTGGTGCTCTTAGCAAGTTGCAGCTTGCAAAATAGAGGCAGTAGCCTCATAATGAGTTGGTGCTCATAAGAATGATAATGTACAGAAAATAAAGATTACTTATCATATTAAGAAGAAGAGGTTTTTCCCTTTATGGGTTTTCTCAGGAAATATTTGTCTCTATGTATTTCATGTGTGTGATTGATGTTGAATATTCTATTGCTTACCTCCCTACATTACTGTGATTGTCATTGAGTGATTTGTAAAGAGTTTAAAATAAGCATGGTAACAATTGATTCACNCAGTTGTCTAACAATTGGTATCAGAGCAAGTTCCCTTTATTTAAGGGTAGATCCTAGAGCTTAAACATGACTAGCCATGGAGGAACTTCAACCAATAATGCCCCCCTATTCAATGGAACAAACTTTGCTTTTTGGAAAGTTAGGATGACAACCTACATAATGGCTTTAGGTGCAGATGTCTGGGATGTGGTAGAGACTGGTTATGTAAAGCCGGTTGTACTAGCTTCTAAGGATGACAAGCTAGAATTTAGCTTCAATGCTAAGGCTATGAATTCTATTTTGAGTGGGCTTGCAGAAGCAGAATTTGTAAAAGTTATGCACTTAAAATCTGCCAAAGCAATGTGGGACAAACTCATTAGTAGTTATGAAGGCAATGAGAAGGTAAAGGATGCCAAGCTTCAAACCTACAGATTACAGTTTGAACAACTAAAGATGAATGAGGATGAGACAGTTAATAAATTTTTCTTAAGAGTTGAGGAGCTTGTGAATGCCATGAAAGGTCTTGGTGAAAAGATTGAAGACGTATTACTAGTTCAGAAGATCTTGAGATCTCTGCTTAATAGATTCAATCCAAAAGTTTTTGCAATAGAAGAATTGAAATATCTTAAGGTTTTGTCTATTGATCAACTCATAGGAACTCTAACTACTTATGAAATGAGTATTAGTAAAGATAAATCTACCACTAGAGAAGCATCATTTAAAGCAGACAAGAATGAGGATTTTGAGGCTGATGAAGTTGAAGAAAAAATTGTGAGAAGACTAAAGAAAGGATCAGGCAAGTACCAAGGCAAGTTGTCCTTCAAATTTTTTAACTGTGTAAAGATAGGTCACTTTGCATCTAAGTGTCCATAGAAGCAGAAGGACCAGAACTATGAAGGAGAAGAGAAGTACAAATCCAATAGATTTGGTAAAAAGAAAAGTTTATGTGTAAACAATGATAACTCTTTAGAAGACACAGATAGTGATTGTTCTTATGAAGATAAGGTTAATGACTTTGTGCTTATGGCCAAAGAGGATTATGATAATGAAAGCACAGGAAGTAATGTCAATATTGAAGAAGCTGTAGTTGACTTGGAAGGAGATTCGATCAGTGCTTTAGAAGAGATTGGCAGACTTAGACTTAAAAAGAGAAAACATAAACAATTATTGATACAGTTCAAGAAAGGCAGTAAAAAACATGATGAAGACTTTGCCCTGCTAAAAGTGGAATTAGAAGAGGCAAAAAAATCGAATAAATTATGAAACAACAGTTATCAGAAAAGAAGGCAAGATGTGAAGCTATGGAAGAAGTAGTGAAAACTAGGAAAGAGTTGGAGAAGTTTCAATCCTTGTATCATCAAAATCTGTCAAGTATCAAAGCCTCGGAAGGATTATCCACCATTTTGAATCAGCAAAGGAATCCATAGTTGAAAACTCATTTGGGTTATGAAGAGGGATCAAGTAGTGGTCAGCCAAACAACAAACAACCCATCAAGTTTGTGAAATCTACAACCAATGACAACATCAAACCTGCAGAAACAAAGAAAGATAATCAGCCACCAAGGAGGAGTAAAGAAAAAGGTGCCAGAACTGAATCTGTAGAACAAAGAAATAATACACCCTCTACCCAAGGAAATCATCAGTGTGGAAGAAATCGACCTGCTCAAAGAAGACAGGCATTTTCCAGGTACAAAGAATTTTTCTATGGATATTGTTTCTATTGTTCTAACTTTAGCCACAAAGTTGTAAATTGTTCCTTAAGATTTAGACATGAGCAATCAAGACACCCAAGGAATAAATATCTGCCACAACAGAGAATGAGACAGCCAAGTAACAAACAACCACATATTGCAAATTGTCAAATTAAGTTTAGAGGAATGCAACTGAGGAGGTCAAGAAATAATAAACAGTCAATGAGTAGACAACGTTGCAACAATCCCTTTGAGCTATTGAACAATGAGATTGAATGCTATAACTGTCATAACTTCAGCCACAAAGCTACAAACTGCCATCTGAAGAATTACAAAGTAGATCCAAGGATAAAGCTCTTAGCTAGAAAGGCTAGCACATGGAAAAAGAAAGATAGTGAAAAATGTGGTCTAGTACTTTCAAATCAAAAACAAAAGGACTCCTAGAATATAGACAGTGGATGTTCCAAGCACATGACTGGAGAAAAGGATAAGGTTCTTCCTATAAGTAAAAGAAAAACAGGAAATGTGATCTTTGAAAATGATGAACCAGGGAAAATCAAGGGTAAAGGGATGGTGAGTTTGAGTAATGGCAAAAAAGATTCCTAGGATGTTCTGCTTGTAGATGGTCTGAAACATAATTTGCTCAGTATAAGTCAAATGTGTGACAGAGGTTGTGAAGAGGTTTTCATGTCCAAATATTGTAAGGTAAAAATGTAAGCTCAGGACAAGTTGTGGCTAAAGGCATAAGGACAGGTAATGATGTTGATATTGAATCCTCCCATTCAAGAAAAGAAGAAGTAGAAGAAGAATCATGTCATAGGCCGGAAGCAGAAGTTGTGAAGGTTGAGAAGTCAAACACCCAAATCAAGTTCTTGAACAGCTCCATGACCCTGGATGAGATCTTGGATAGTCAAAGATTGCCAAATGACAAATCTGATCTTGGATACAACAAGGAAGAAATCAGTACTCCTAAGAAGTCTAACACAGGTCCTTCATTTGTAAAAAGGGAAAGCAGGTATGAGAGTGTTTGTAATGGTTTTTTCTTGTGATAAATATGGTCATAAAAGTCGGATTGTAGGCACCATGGAACAAAAATGAAGTTGTTGTAATAGAAGATCAGAGAAGAGTGACAGGGGGAGTCAGTCAACTATGACAAGAAAAGGTTGATGAAGGAGTCCCAGTAAGAGAGGTAAGCAATATTTAGTCTGCTACATAGGTAATAGTTGAAGTTGAAGATGAACAGGTCCAAGAATCAGAAGGAGAAGACTTTGAGTTAGATACAAATACTCTCCAAGACTCAAATAAGAGAATCCATCCTGTTAGGGGGAGTATGTATTGGTTGAATATCTGATATCTCCGACAAGTACTGCAACAGCTCAAGGGGAGCATGTTTTCTATGACATTGATGTCAAAGGGGGACAAAATGTGTGGTCTAGATGCTACAGTTGGAGGTCTAAGTAGAACAGTGCAGTCCTTTAGGGTTTCCACCAATGCCAAACGGGGATATTGTTGGCATGTTTACAAGAAGAATGTGCTTGTCATTGATGGCAAGAATAGCAGCGACGATGGTATGTTTACAGGCAAGAAAAGCAGCAATGAGGAAAGCAACAATGACGACAAACAGGAAAGCTGAAATGATAGTATCGAGAAATCGGGAGTCGGGATAATAGAGGTGAACCCACCTCCACAGTCGCAAAACACGAAATCTCGATCTGCGAGAGAGTTGATCTGATTTGTTAGATCATGAAGAAAGTGAGTCGTTGATTCGGAACCGGTGGATATCGGGAAATCGGGAGTCGGGAGAAAAAAAGGTGAGCCAACATCCACAGTTGCGAAACACAAAATCCCAATCCATGAGAGAGTTGATCTGAGCCGTTATATCATGGGTAACGTGAGTCGTTGATTTGGCACCCGTGGCTATCAAGAAATCGGGAGTCGGGAGAAGGGAGGTGAGTAGTCATCCAACTACGCATAATGCAAAGTCGCGATGAGATCTGAGCCATTGGATCTAGAGGACACGTGGCAGGAGATCAGCATTTCGTTGACTCACAAATCGAAAAAATCAAAGGTAGAGTTGCAAGAACTCACGAGGTCTGAGTTCATGATTTGATCATAGTCATTGGATCACATAGGGTTGTGGGCCATTGATTTGGAGTGGAGGATAGTCGTTTGATTAAAGGGACATGCGTCGTTGGATCATGGACTCCAGGTGAAATGCTCCCAGAGCAAGCAAAGTTTGAGAATTGAAAGTCCTGAAGGCCAGACTCATGGAGGAGATCATGATCGTAGAATCAGGGAGACAGGTGTCTGCAGATCATCAACTCTAGGAGATTATCATACGGAAGAAACGGAGTTTGAGATTTGAAATCCCCGTAATGCGAAGTTCCATCAGCCGTTGGATCAAGTTTGAGTGGAAGGACAGGATAAGCTAGCAAAGCTGCATCGTAGAAAGATCGAGTCGTCGATCTAATATCCTGATCGAACGAAAAATAGTCACTTCAGATATAAAGATGCGAGGAGGTTACGCTCTGGAAAGTTTCAGATTTAAAAAACCCGAAGCCCGAAAATTTGAAATGAATAACAACCGTCGGATCTGGAGATCAGATTATGACCGTTAGATCAGGGAGATCTACGTCAGCAAATCTCATCCTCAAGGACATGTGGTAGACCACGTCAATAGACCACATCAGTAAGGACACATGGCAAACCATGTCAGTAAGGACACGTGGTGCAATCAGACAATGAAAAATGTCAAGTTGATTCATCATTTCAGGTACGTGGAAATCACAAATCTGAGTGACACATGGCAGTTGCTCGGCTCGTGACATGTCATCAAGTGATGCAAGAGTTACGTCACTCCAGGAGTTTTTCTTTGGGAGTTTTACCACCAATACTCGGCCAAAGACCTGAAGTCCCGAATGCCGAAGACCCGAAATGGATATGAGTCGTCCAATCTGAAGATCACTTCAGGTGTATTCACGATCGTTGATCATGTAGCAAGATACATGTCAACGAATCGTGAACTCCAGGTGAAAGTTCTCCGGGAAAACGCGAAGGATAAAGGTTTGAGATTGTCGAATGCCAAAGTCTTGAAGCGGAGGAGAACCGTTGATTGAAGAGGACAGATGACAGCAGATCTTCCATTCCGGAATATCCAGAACTGAATGAGTCAATCCAAAAGTTTCTGCAATATAAGAACTGAATGATCTTAAGACTCTATCTATTGATCAACTCATAGGAACTCTAACTGCTTATGAAATGAGGATTAGTAAAGATAAATCTACCACTAGAGAAGCCTCATTTAAAGTAGACAAGAATGAGGATTTTGAGGCTGATGAAATTGAAGAAAAATTTGTGAGAAGACTAAAGAAAGGATCAGGCAAGTACCAAGGCAAGTTTCCCTTCAAATGTTTTAACTATGGAAAGATAGGTCACTTTTCATCTAAGTGTTCACACAAGCAGAAGGACCAGAACTATGAAGGAGAAGAGAAGTACAAATCCAAGAGATTTGGTAAAAAGAAAAGTTTATGTGTAAACAATAATGACTCTTCAGAAGACACAGATAGTGACTCTTCATGTGAAGATAAGGTTAATGACTTTGTGCTTATGGCCAAAGAGGATTATGATAATGAAAGCACAGGAAGTAATGTCAATATTGAAGAAGTTGTGGTTGACTTGGAAGGAGAGTTGATCAGTGCTTTAGAAGAGATTGACAGACTCGGACTTAAGAAGAGAAAACAAAAACAATTGTTGATACAGTTCAAGAAAGGCGGTAAAAAACCTGATGAAGACTTTGCCTTGCTAAAAGTGGAATTAGAAGAGGCAAAGAAAATCGAAGAAATTTTGAAACAACAGTTATGAGAAAAGAAGGCAAGATGTGAAGATCTGGAAGAACAAGTAGTGAAAACTAGGAAAGAGTTGGAGAAGTTTCAAGACTTGTATCATCAGAATCTATCAGGTATCAAAGCCTCAGAAGGATTAGCCACCATTCTAAATCAGCAAAGGAATCAAAAGTTGAGAATTGGTTTGGGTTATGAAGAGGGATCAAGTAGTGGCCAGCCAAGCAACAAAGAACCCATCAAGTTTTTCAAATCTACAACCAATGACAACATCAAACCTGCAGAAACAAAGGAATATAATCAGCCACCAAGGAGGAGTAAAGAAAAAGGTGCTAGAACTGAATCTGTAGAACAAAGAAATAAGACACCCTCTACTCAAGGAAATCGTCAGCATGGAAGAAATCGACCTGCTCAAAGAAGACAAGCATTTTCCAGGTACAAACAATTTTTCTATGGATATTGTTTCTACTGTTCTAACTTTGGCCACAAAGTTGTAAATTGTTCCTTAAGATTTAGACATGAGTAATCAAGACACCCAAGGAATAAATATTTGCCACAACAGAGAATGAGACAGCCAAGTAACAAACAACCACATATTGCAAATTGTCAAATTAGGTTTAAAGACATGCAACTGAGGTCAAGAAATAATAAATAGTCAATGAGTAGACAGTGTTGCAACAATCACTTTGACCTATTGACCAATGAGCTTGAATGCTATAATTGTCATAACTTTGGCCACAAAGTTGCAACCTGCCATCTGAATAATTACAAAGAAGATCTAAGGATAAAGATCTTAGCTAGAAAGGCCAGCACATGGAAAAAGAAAGATAGTGAAAAATGTGGTCTAGTACTTTCGACTCAAAAACAAAAGGACTCCTGGAATATAGACAATGGATGTTCCAAGAACATGACTGGAGAAAAGGATAAGGTTCTGCCTATAAGTAAAAGAAAAAAAAGAAATTTGATCTTTGAAAATGATGAACCAGGTAAAATTAAGGGTAAAGGGATGGTGAGTTTGAGTAATGTCAAAGGCGATTCCCAGGATGTTGTGCTTGTAGATGGTATGAAACATAATTTGCTCAGAATAAGTCAAATGTGTGACAGAGGCTGTAAAGAGGTGTTCACGTCCAAAGATTGTAAGGTAAAAAATGTAAACTCGGTACATGTGGTGGCTAAAGACATAAGGACAGATAATGATGTTGATATTGAATCCTTCCATGCAAGAAAAGAAGAAATAGAAGAAGAATCATGTCATAAGTTGGAAGCAGAAGTTGTGAAGGTTGAGAAGTCAAACACCCAAATCAAGTTCTTGAACAGCTCCATGACCCTGGGTGAGATCTTGGATAGTTAGAGATCACCAAATGACAAATCCGGTCCTAGATACAACAAGGAAGAAATCAATACTCCTAAGAAGTCTAACACAGGTCCTTCATTTGTAAAAAGGGAAAGTAGGTATGAGAGTGTTTGTAATGGTTTTTTCTTGTGATGAATATGGTCATAAAAGACTTGGATTGTAGGCATCATGGAAGAAAAATGAAGTTTTCGTAATAGAAGATCGAAGAAGAATGACAGGGGGAGTCATTCAACTATGACAAGAAAAGGTTGATGAAGGAGTCCCAGTAAGAGAGGTGAGCAATATTGAGTCTGCTACATAGGACACAGTTGAAGATAAAGATTAACAGGTCCAAGAATCAGAAGGATACGACTCTGAGTTAGATACAAATACTCTGTAGGACTCAAATAAAAGAATCCATCTTGTCAAGGGGAGTATGCATTGGTTGAATATCTGATACCTCCGACAAGTACTGCAACAGCTTAGGGGGAGCATGTTTTCTTTGACATTGATGTCAAAGGGGGAGAAAAGGTGTGGTCTGGATGCTATAGTTGGAGGTCTAAGTAGAACAGTGCAGTCTTTCAGGATTTCCATCAATGCCAAAGGGGGATATTGTTCGCATGTTTATAGGCAGAATGTTCTTGTCATTGATGGCAAGAACAATAGCAACGATGGTATGTTTACAGGCAAGAAAAGCAGCAATGAGGAAAGCAACAATGATGAAAAAAAGGAAAGATGAAATGATAGTATCGAGAAATCGGGAGTCGGGAAAATAAAGGTGAGCCAACCTCCACAGACGCGAAACACGAAATCTTGATCCACGAGAGAGTTGATCTAATCTGTTAGATCATGGGGAGTGTGAGTCGTTGATTTGGCACCCGTGGATATCGAGAAATTAGGGGTCAAGAGAATAGAGGTGAGCCAACCTCCACAGTCACGAAACGTGAAATCCCGATACGCGAGAGAGTTGATCTGAGTCGTTAGATCATGGGGAGTGTGAGTCGTTGATTTCGCACCCGTGGATATCGGGAAATAGGAAGAAGGGAGAAGGGAGGTGAGTAGTCATCTAACTTCGCCAAATGCGAATTCACAATGAGATTTGAGCCATTGGATCTAGAGGACATGTGGCGGGAGATCAACATTTCACTAACTCGCAAATCGGGAAAGTCAAAGGCAGAGTTGCAGGAACTCACGAGGTCCGATTTCGTGATTTGATCACATCTGTTGGATCACAGAGGGTTGTGGCATTGATCTGGAGCAGAGGATAGTCGTTGGAATAAAAGGGACAAACATCGTTGGATCATGGACTCCGGGTGAAATGCTCTCGGAGCAAGCGGAGTTTAAGAATTGAAAGTCCCGAAGGCCAGACTCACGGAGGAGATCCTGATTGTAGAATCAAGGAGACATGTGTCTACAGATCATCAACTCCGAGAGATTGTCATACGAAAGAAACGGAGTTTGAGATTTGAAATCCCTGGAATGCAAAGTTTTTTCAGTCATCGGATCAAGTTCGAGTGGAAGGACAGGATACGTTAGCAAAGCTGCATCTCAGAAAGATCGAGTCGTCAATCTAATATCCTGATCGAACAAACAAAAATCACTTTGGATATAAAGATGCGAGGAAGTTACGCTTCGAAAAGTCTGAGATTTGAAAAACTCGAAGATGGAAATCCGAAATGAATAAGGACCGTCAGATCTGGAGATCAGATTATGACCATTAGATCAAGGAGATTTACGTCAGCAGATTACATCAGCAAATCTCGTTCTCAAGGACATGTGGCAGAACACATCAACAAGGACACATGGCAGACCACGTCAGCAAGGAAACATGGCATAATCAGACAATGACAAATTTCAAGTTGATTCAACAATTCAGGTACGTGGAAATCACAAATCTGAGTCACGTGTGGCAGTTGATCGGCTTGTGACACGTCATCAAGTGACGCAAGAGTTATGTCACTCCAGAAGTTTTGCTTCAGGAGTTTTACCACCAGTACTCGCCCAAAGACTCGAAGTCCCAAATGCTGAATACCTGAAGTGGATACGATTCGTCCGATCTAAAGATCACTTCGGGTGTATTCTTGATTGTTGATCATGTAGCATGATACATGTCAACGGATCGTGAACTCCGGGCAAAACTTCTACGGGAAAACGTGAAGGAGAAAGGTTTGAGATTGTCGAAGGCCAAAGTCCCGGAGCAGAGGAGAACCATCGATTGAAGAGGACAGATGTCAGTAGATCATCCATTTTGGAAGATATCCAGTCAGCAGCAACATGGTTTGATATTTGAAAGTCCCAGAGCCTAGATCACGAAG
This sequence comes from Picea mariana, assembly GCA_032191745.1. NCBI lineage: Eukaryota > Viridiplantae > Streptophyta > Pinopsida > Pinales > Pinaceae > Picea > Picea mariana. Next base: position 430,857 of record JASDQU010100882.1, read on the forward strand.
TAAATCTCAATCGTTGATGTAGGAAGGTGAGAACTGGTCCGCAAACTTGAGAGGACATATTTGAACCGTCTGTTCAGGAGTACTGTCAAGATTGTGAGATCGATGGTCGTGCTTCATTGTGGGGCCAGAACATGCTCGGCCCTTAATTTTTCATGAGCGGGCCACAATTGAAACCATGGTTTTGGAGAAAGGACGGGTGGAGGATTGTAATGAATAGCGGGGCGAAAAGCGGGTTGCCCTCAAATCGCCTATGGACGTGCCCGCAATCACGTGGTCACGTGAAGTTCATAGCCCAAGGTCATGTCATGAAAAGGAGCCAGTGCTCACTAGACAGAAATCAGGAAGCGCCTTTTGAATAAGCGTTTGGTCACCATCGGTGGTCACGCGAAGGAAACGGATTAGAAGCCAAAGAATCCATAGTTGACTAGTTGTAACTAACAGAGAAGATGAAGAGTCTCAACTGTCAGTGAAACTAAGTAATCTTAGCATAATGCCCACTAATGATGAACGCATTGAGCTAACCGCCACGGATGACGAAGAGTTGCCATGATGAACAGGCAAAGGACTCGACGTGAAAAAAACATACAGAACAGAGAAGTGAAATTTTATTGCGAGTTAGCTATGAAGTGATGAGGAAGAGAAGTAGTGAACTAACTGTAGGGTAGAACAATGCCGTAGTGAAGAGAATGTAGAGGCATAGTGCATAGGATGCAGTTGGTGCACAGAGAATACAAAAATGTAGAACANGTGAAAAAAACATACAGAATAGAGAAGTGAAATTTTATTGCGAGTTAGCTATGAAGTGATGAGGAAGAGAAGTAGTGAACTAACTGTAGGGTAGAACAATGCCGTAGTGAAGAGAATGTAGAGGCATAGTGCATAGGATGCAGTTGGTGCACAGAGAATACAAAAATGTAGAACAAAGAAGAGATGCTTGTTGTTGTTGAGTGTGATTCATGCGAGGAGAAGCAGGCTGTGTGCAGGAGATGAAGTGCACAAAAGAGGCGTGGTGCATAGAATGGAAAGAAGACACAGATCATAAAGCGCAGAAGAAGCAAGGAACAGAAATGCATATCTGAGAGAAGATTAGAAAGCGCAGTAGATGCGAGGAGACAGACATTGATGCAGGGAGAGCAGAGTAGTGCAGCAGAATAGTGATGAGACTAGTAAGCCATAGATAAATGTTGTATCACTATGATAAATTCAAGAAAGCAAAGATTTATATTTCAGGGTGGTAGGGAGCTGCTAGGGAGGACTATTTTCCTCTGAAGTTTCAAGTGGGTGCTTGAACACAGGGAGTTGTAGCTGCCATCTGGTTGTAGCCAGAAGAACCAGGGTGGTGCAAGGGAGAACTATTGTTCTCTGTTATACAGGTCGGTGCCTGTGTGACTGGAAGTTGGTGCTTCCATCCACTTGGTGCTGGAACACTTAGGGAGTTGGTTCTTCCTTCTAGTGGGTGCTAGAGAAACCAAGGAGATGGTGCTTCCTTCTAGTGGGTGCTAGAGAAACCAGAGAGTTGGTGCTGTCAACAAGTTGCAGATTGCAAAACAGAGGTGGTAGCCTCACAATGAGTTGGTGCTCATAAAAATGATAATGTATAGAAAATAAAGATTACTTATCATATCAAGAAGAAGAGATTTATGGGTTTCCTAAAAAAATATCTGTCTCTGTATATTTCATGTGTGTGGTTGATGTTGAATATTCTATTGCTTACCTCCCTACATTATTGTGATTGTCATTGAGTGCTTTGTAAAGAATTTAAAATAAGCATAATTGTTTAAGCACGGTAAAAACTTATTCCCCCCCCCCCCTTCTCTCAGTTGTCCAACAATTGGTATCAAAGCAAGTTTCCTTATTTAAGGGTAGATACTAGAGCTTAAACATGACTAGCCATGGAGGAACTTCAACCAATAAGGACCCCATGTTCAATGGAACAGACTTTGGCTTATGGAAAGTTAGGATGACTACCTACATAATGGCTTTAGGTGCAGATGTCTGGGATGTGGTAGAGACTGGCTATGTAAAGCCGATTGTACTAGCTTTTAAGGATGACAAGCTAGAATTCAGCTTCAACGCTAAGGCTATGAATGTTATTCTGAGTGGGCTTGCAGAAGCAGAATTTGTAAAAGTTATGCACTTAGAATCTACCAAAGTAATGTGGGACAAGCTCATTAGTAGTTATGAAGGCAATGAGAAGGTAAAGTATGCCAAGCTTCAAACCTACAGATTACAGTTTGAATAACTAAAGATGAATGAGGATGAGACAGTTAGTAAGTTTTTCTTAAGAGTTGAGGAGCTTGTGAATGCCATGAAAGGTCTTGGTGAGAATATTGAAGACGTATTACTAGTTCAGAAGATCTTAAGATCTCTGCCTGATAGATTCAATCCAAAAGTTTCTGCAATAGTATTGATCAACTTCTAGGAACTCTAACTTCTTATGAAATGAGGATTAGTAAATATAAATCTACCACTAGAGAAGCATCATTTAAAGTAGACAAGAATGAGGATTCTGAGGCTAATGAAATTGAAGAAAAATTTGTGAGAAGACTAAAGAAAGGATCAGGCAAGTTGTCCTTCAAATGTTTTAACTGTGCAAAGATAGGTCACTTTGCATCTAAGTGTCCACATAAGCAAAAGGACCAAAACTCTGAAGGAGAAGAGAAGTACAAATCCAAGAGATTTGGTAAAAAGAAAATTTTATGTGTAAACAATGATGACTCTTCAGAAGACACAGATAGTGACTCTTCCTGTGAAGATAAGGTTAATGACTTTGTGCTTATGGCCAAAGAGGATTATGATAATGAAAGCACGGGAAGTAATGTCAATATTGAAGAAGTTATGGTTGTCTTGGAAAGAGAGTTGATTAATGTTTTAGAAGAGATTCAAAGACTCAGACTTAAGAAGAGAAAACAAAAACAATTGTTGATACAGTTCAAGAAAGGCAGTAAAAAACCTAATGAAGACTTTGCCCTGCTAAAAGTGGAATTAGAAGAGGCAAAGAAAATCAAAGAAATTTTGAAACAACGGTTATCAGAAAAGAAGGCAAGATGTGAAGCTCTAGAAGAAGTAGTGAAAACTAGGAAAGAGTTGGAGAAGTTTCAAGCCTTGTATCATCAGAATCTGTCAAGTATCAAAGCCTCAGAAGGATTAGCCACCATTCTAAATCAGCGAAGGAATCCAAAGTTGAAAACTGGTTTGGGTTATGGAGAGGGATCAAGTAGTGGTCAACCAAGCAACAATGAACCCATCAAGTTTGTCAAATCTACAACCAATGACAACATCAAACCTGCAGAAACAAAGGAAGATAATCATCCACCAAGCAAAAGTAAAGAAAAAGGTGCCAGGACTGAATATGTAGAACAAATAAATAATACACCCTCTGCTCAAGGAAATAAACAGCATGGAAGAAATCGACCTGCTCGAAGAAGACAACCATTTTCCAAGTACAAACAATTTTTTTCTATGGATATTGTTTCTGTTGTTCTAACTTTGGCCACAAAGCTGTAAATTATTTCTTAAGATTTAGACATGAGCAATCAAGACACTCAAGGAATAAATATCTGCCACAACAGAAAATGAGACAGCCAAATAACAAACAACCACATATTGCAAATTTTCAAATTAAGTTTAGAGACATGCAACTGAGGAGGTCAAGAAATAATAAACAGTCAATGAGTAGAAAACGCCGCAACAATCACTTTGACCTATTGAACAATAATCTTCATTGCTATAACTGTCATAACTTCGGCCACAAAGCTGCAAACTACAATCTCAAGAATTACAAAGCAGATCCAAGGATAAAGCTCTTAGCTAGAAAGGCCAGCACATGGAAAAAGAAAGATAGTGAAAAATGTGGTCTAGTACTTTCAACTCAAAAACAAAAGGACTCCTAGAATATAGACAGTGTATTTTCCAAGCACATGACTGGAGAAAAGGATAAGGTTCTGCCTATAAGTAAAAGCAAAACAGGAAATGTGATCTTTGAAAATGATGAACCAGGTAAAATCAAGGGTAAAGGGATGGTGAGTTTGAGTAATGGCAAAGGAGATTCCCAGGATGTTCTGCTTGTAGATGGTCTGAAACATAATTTGCTCAGTATAAGTCAAATGTGTAGCAGAGGCTATGAAGAGGTGTTCACGCCCAAAGATTGTAAGGTAAAAAATGTAAACTCAGAACAAGTGGTGGCTAAAGGCATCAGGACAAATAATGATGTTGATATGGAATCCTCCCAAGCAAGAAAAGAAGAAGTAGAAGAAGAATCATGTCATAAGCCGGAAGCAAAAGTTGTGAAGGTTGAGAAGTCAAACACCCAAATCAAGTTCTTGAGCAGCTCCATGACCCTGGATGAGATCTTGGATAGTCAGATATCACCAAATGACAAATCTGGTCTTGGATACAACAAGGAAGAAATCAATACTCCTAAGAAGTCTAACACAGGTCCTTCATTTGTAAAAAGGGAAAGCAGGTATGAGAGTGTTTGTAATGGTTTTTTCTTGTGATGAATACGGTCATAAAAGACTTGTATTTTAGGCATCATGGAAGAAAAATGAAGTTGTTGTAATACAAGATCAGAGAAGAGTGATAGGGGGAGTCATTCAACTATGACAAGAAAAGGTTGATGAAGGATTCCCAGTAAGAGAGGTGAGCAATATTGAGTCTGCTACATAGGACACAGCTGAAGCTAAAGATGAACAGGTCCAAGAATTAGAAGGAGAAGACTCTAAGTTAGATACAAATACTTTGCAAGACTCAAATAAGAGAATCCATCCTGTGGAGGGGATTATGTATTGGTTGAAAATCTGATACCTCGGACAAGTACTACAACAGCTCAGGGGGAGCATGTTTTCTTTGACATTGATGTCAACGGGGGAGAAAAGGTGTGGTCTGGATGCTACAATTGGAGATCTAAGTAGAACAATGCAGTCCTTCAGGGTTGCCATCAATGCCAAAGGGGGAGATTGTTGGCATGTTTACAGGTAGAATGTGCTTGTCATTGATGGCAAGAACAACAGTGACGATGGTATGTTTACAAACAGTAAAAGTAGCATTGATGAAAGCAGCAATGATGAAAAACAAGAAAGTTGAAATGATAGTATCGAGAAATCAAGATTCGAGATAATAGAGGTGAGCGAACCTCCACAATCATGAAATGCAAAATCCTGATCTGCGAGAGAGTTGATCTGATCTGTTAGATCATGGGGAGCGTGAGCTGTTTATTTGGCACCCATGGATATTGGGAAATTGGGAGTCGAGAGAATAGAGGTGAGCCAACCTCCACAGTCATGAAACGTGAAATCCTGATCCGCGAGAGAGTTGATCTAAGCCGTTAGATCATGGGGAGCATGAGCCATTGATTTGGCACCCGTGGATATCGAGAAATTGGGAGTCGGGAGAAGGGAGGTGAGTATTCCTCCAACTCCGCGAAATGTGAAGTCACGATGAGATCTGATCTATTGGATCCAAAGGACACGTGGTGGGAGATCAACATTTCGCTGACTCGCAAATCAGGAAAGTCAAAGGTAGAGTTGCAGAAACTCGTGAGGCCCAAGTTCACGATTTGATCACGGTCATTGGATCACAGAGGGTTATGGGCCGTTGATCTGGAGCAGAGGATAGTCATTGGATTAAAGGGACACACGTCGATGGATCATGGACTCCGGGCGAAATGCTCTAGGAGCAAGCGGAGTTTGAGAATTGAAAGTTCGGAAGGTCGGACTCGCAGAGGAGATCATGATCGTAGAGTCAGGGAGACAGGTGTCTACAGATCATCAACTCCGAGAGATTGTTGTACGGAAGAAATGGAGTTTGAGATTTGAAATCCCCGGAATGTGAAGTTCCGTCAGCCATCAGATCAAGTTCAAGTGGAAGGATAGGATAAGCTAGCAAAGTTTCATTGTAGAAGATCGAGTCGTCGATCTAAGATCCTGATCGAACGAACAACAATCACTTTGGATATGAAGATGAGAGGAGTTTATGCTCTGGAAAGTTTGATATTTAAAAAACCCGAAGCCCAGAAATCCGAAATGAATAAGGACCCTCGGATCTGGAGATCAGACAATGACCACTAGATCGAGGAGATCTACATCTGCATATTACGTCAGCAAATCTTGTCCTCAAGGACATGTGGCAGACCACGTCAGCAAGGACATGTGGCAGACCACGTCAAAAAGGACACGTGGTGCAATCAGACAATGACAAATGTCAAGTTGATTCAGCATTTTAGGTACATGAAAATCACAAATCCAAGTGACACGCAGCAGCTTCTCGGCTCATGACACATAATCAAGTGACGGAAGAGTTACGTCACTCTAGAAGTTTTGCTTCGGAAGTTTTACCACCAGTACTCGCCCAAAAACCCAAAGTCCTAAATGTCAAAGACACGAAGTGGATACGAGTCGTCCAATCTAAAGATCACTTCGGGTGTATTCTCGATCGTTGATCATGTAGCAGGATATGTGTCAATGGATCGAGAACTTCGGGCGAAACTTCTCCAGGGAAATGCGAAGGATAAAGGTTTGAGATTGTCGAAGTCTGAAGTCCTAGAGCAGAGGAGAATCGTCGATTGAAGAGGACATATGTCAGCAGATCTTCCATTCCACAAGATATCTAGTCAGCAGCAACAGGGCTTGAGATTTGAAAGTTCGGGAGCCTGGATCGCGAAGTAAATCTCAATCGTTGATGTACGAAGGTGAGATCTAGTCCGCAGACTTGAGAGGATAGATCTGAATCGTCCATTCAAGAGCATCGTCAAGATCGTGAGATTGATGGTCGTGCTTCATTCTGGGGCCAGAACATCCTCAGACCTTAATTTTTCATGAGCGGGCCGCAATTGAAACCACGGTTTTGGAGAAAGGACGCGTGGAGGCATGTAATGAATTACGGGGTGAAAAGCGGGTTGCCCTCAAACTGCCTATGGACACGCCCGTAATCACGTGGTCAGGTGAAGCTCATATCCCAAGGTCATATCATGAAAAGGAGCTAGTGCTCACTAGACAGAAATCGGAAAGCGTCTTTTAAATAAGCGCTTGGTCACTGCCAATGGTCACGCAAAGGAAAGGGATTAGAAGCCAAAGAAGCCATAGCTGACTGGCTGTAACTGACAAAGAAGATGAAGAGTCTCAACTGCCCATGAAGCTAAGGAATCTCAGCATAATGCCCACTGATGATGAACGCATTGAGCTAACCACCAGGGATGATGAAGAGTTGTGATGATGATCAGGTAGAGGACTCGACGTGACAAAAACATGCAGAACAGACAAGTGAAAGTGTATTGCGAGTTAGATATGCAGTGATGAGGAAGAGAAGTAGTGAACAAACTGTAGGGTAGAACAGTGACCTAGTGAAGAGCATGTAGAGGCATAGCGCATAGGATGCAGATGATGCACAAAGAATAGAAAAACACAGAACAGAGAAGAGATGTTTGTTGTTGTTGAGTATGAGTCATGCGGGGAGAAGCAATTTGTGTGCAGGAGCTGAAGCACACAGAAGAGGCATGGTGCATAGAATGGAAAGAAGACACAGAGCATAAAGCACAGAAGAAGCAAGGAACAAAAATGCATATCTGAGAGAAGATCAGAAAGCACAGTGGACGCGAGGAGAGAGACACTGATGCAGGTAGAGCAGAGCAGTGTAGCAGAACAGTGATGAGACTGGTAAGCCATAGATAAATGTTGTATCACTGTGATAATTTCAAGAAAGAAAAAATTTATATTTCAGGGTGGTAGGGAGGTGCTAAGGAGCACTATTGTCCTCTGAAGTTTCAAGTGGGTGCTTGAACATAGGGAGTTGTAGCTTCCATCTGGTTGTAGCCAGAAAAACCAGAGTGGCAGGGTGGTGCAAGGGATAACTATTGTTCTCTGTTATACAGGTCGATGCCCGTGTGACTGGAAGTTGGTGCTTCCATCCAGTTGGTGCTAGAACACTTAGGGAGTTGGTGATTCCTTCTAGTGGGTGCTAGAGAAACCAGGGAGTTGGTGCTTCCTTCTAATGGGTGCTAGAGAAACCAGAGAGTTGGTGCTCTCAGCAAGTTGCATCTTGCAAAACAGAGGTGGTAGCCTCACAATGAGTTGGTGCTCATAAGAATGATAATGTATAGAAAATAAAGATTACTTATCATATCAAGAAGAAGAGGTTTTTCCCTTTATGGGTTTCCTCGGGAAATATCTGTCTCTATATATTTCATGTGTGTGATTGATGTTGAATATTCTATTGCTTACCTCCCTGCATTATTGTGATTGTCATTGAGTGCTTTGTAAAGAGTTTAAAATAAGCATAATTGTTTAAGCACGGTAACAACTGATTCACCCCCACCCCCTCTTAGTTGTCCAACAATTGGTATCATAGCAAGTTCCCTTTATTTAAGGGTAGATCCTAGAGCTTAAACATGACTAGCCATGGAGGAACTTCAACCAATAATGCCCCCATGTTCAATGGAACAAACTTTGGCTTCTGGAAAAGTTAAGATGAGAACCTACATAATGGCTTTAGGTGCATATGTCTGGGATGTGGTAGAGACTGTAAGTTTTAAACCTGTGAAGTAAAGCAATGCATATAGATTCTTAAGCAAAACAGAATTTAATCAATGGCTCATTCACATAGTACACAGAGATTTATACCAGAAACCCTCAACCGGGAAAACCTTTCTTATATTCATTATATCGAATTTCACCATTCACTATACAATATATACAATGTTTTTAGGTATTCCGTAGATACCAAAACCCTAATCCCTAACACCGGGATTATTTTTAGTAAACCGCTAAAAATAGCAAAAACCGCCCAGGGATTAGGGATCGTCAGACGAAGTTGTCACATCTAACGCGCCCACACACACACATTCAAAGAAGATAACACATACCCAACATTCTCCCACTTATTGTTTTCTTTGCATCCAGGGGTCCAAGGGATTATATAGTCAACAATCAAGGGCAGCGATGCCCATTGTTACTCTACACTAGGAGAACTTTTCTGTGCTCACAGACTTTGTCAATGAATCTGCAGCATTCTTCAAAGTGTCAACCTTTTCCAACAACACCTTCTTTTCCTCAACCATGTCTCTCACAAAGTGATACTGAACATCAATATACTTTGTCTTTGAATGATAAGTTGGGTTCTTTGCCAGAAAGATTTGCACTCTGACTGTCATAATCTAATCTCACTGCTAGTTATACCAACCCAATACCTGAACACAATCTTTGTAACCATATTGCTTCCTTGCTTGCAGGAGTGGCTGCCATGTATTCATCTTCTGTAGTTGAGAGTGCCACTACAGCCTGTCTTTTGCTCATCCAACTGATTGCTCCTCCAAATAGGTTAAACACATACCCACTTGTAGATCTTCTGCGATCCAGATCTCTAGCCTAGTCTGCATCAACAAAGCCATGTATGTCCACCACTCTGTCCAATCCCGGTCTTCCTTGGTAGCACAATCTATAACTGGTGGTGCCACGAAGATACTTGAAGACCCTCTTTACTATTGTCCAATGCTCCTTCCTTGGTTTTGACATATACCTGCTCAAAACTCCCACTGCATATGCAATGTCCAATCTAGTACAAACCATTGCATACATCAAACTGTCAACTGCACTGGCATATGGAACATGGGACATGTCCTCTTCTTCTCCCTGTGTCTTGGGACACTAATCTGAAGATAACTTTACACCTATGGGAATAGGAACCTTGACCGGTTTACTTCCATTCATATTAAACCTCTGCAATATCGTCTCAACATATTTTCTCTGATTCAACCAGAGTTTCATCTTTGCATGATCTCTTTTA
>JASDQU010100882.1:440683-466289 GCA_032191745.1 Picea mariana
TCCCAGAATGAAGTTAGCAGCACCGAGATCCTTCATGTCAAATTTGGAGGATAGTTGCGATTTCACCTCCTTGATAACATCCATGTTATTTCCTACCAACAACATGTCATCAACATACAACACTACATAAATGAAGTGATTACCAACCTGCTTGGAATATACACAGTGATCAGCCTTGCTTCTTACAAATCCCAATCCAAGGATGTATGTGTCAAACTGTTGGTACCACATCCTAGGTGATTGCTTCAGACCATATAGTGACTTCTTTAGCTTACAGACTAGCTCTTTCTTTCCCTTCACTACAAAGCCTTCTGGTTGCTTCATGTAGATTTATTCTTCCAGATCCCCATGTAGGAATGTTGTCTTCACATCCATTTGTTCCACTTCAAGATCAAAAGCAACAACTACTAACCTTTTGCTCCTAACCGAGCTTTGTATTTCTCCACTTTACCTTGTGCATTAAACTTCTTCTTAAACAACCATTTGCTACCAACAGATTTTCTTCCAGCTGGCAACTCAACTATATCCCATGCCTCATTCTTATCCAAGGCATCCATTTCTTCAACCATGGCCTTCTTCCATAGTTTACTATCCTCTGAATTCACTGCTTCCATGACAATTATGGGATCATCATCAGTAATAGATAAAGCAAAATTGGGACGAAAATCAGATGGTGGTTATGTAAAGCCAGTTGTACTAGCTTCTAAGGATGACAAGCTAGAATTCATCTGCAATGCTAAGGCTATGAATGCTATTCTGAGTGGGCTTGCAGAAGTAGAATTTGTAAAAGTTATGCACTTAGAATCTGCCAAAGAAATGCGGGACAAACTCATTAGCAGTTATGAAGGCAATGAGAAGGTAAAGGATGCCAAGCTTCAAACCTACAGATTACAATTTGAATAACTAAAGATCAATGAGGATGAGACAGTTAATAATTTTTTCTTAAGAGTTGAGGAGCTTGTGAATGCCATGAAAGGTCTTGGTGAGAAGATTGAAGACATATTACTAGTTCAGAAGATCTTAAGATCTCTGCCTGATAGATTCAATCCAAAAGTTTATGCAATAGAAGAATTGAATGATCTTAAGACTTTGTTTATTGATCAACTCCTAGGAACTCTAACTACTTATGAAATGAGGATTAGTAAAGATAAATCTACCACTAGAGAATCATATTTTAAAGTAGACAAGAATGAGGATTCTGAGGCTGATGAAATTGAAGCAAAATTTATGAGAAGACTAAACAAAGGATCAGGCAAGTACCAAGGCAAGTTTCCCTTCGAATCTTTTAACTGTGGAAAGATAGTTTACTTTGCATGTAAGTGTCCACAGAAGCAGAAGGACCAGAACTATGAAGGAGAAGAGAAGTACAAATCTAAGAGATTTGGTAAAAAGAAAACTTTATGTGTAAACAATGATGACTCTTCAGAAGACACAGATAATGACTCTTCCTATGAAGATAAGGTTAATGACTTTGTGCTTATGGACAAAGAGGATTATGATAATGAAAGCACATGAAGTGATGTCAATATTGAAGAAGTTGTGGTTGACTTGGAAGGAGAGCTGATCGGTGCTTTAGAAGAGATTGACAAACTCGGACTTAAGAAGAGAAAACAAAAACTATTGTTGATACAATTCAAGAAAGGCAGTAAAAAACCTAATGAAGACTTTTCCCTGCTAAAAGTGGAATTAGAAGAGGCAAACAAAATCGAAGACATTTTGAAACAGCAGTTATCAGAAAAAAGGCAAGATGTGAAGAACTGGAAGAAGAAGTAGTGAAAACTAGGAAAGAGTTGGAGAAGTTTCAAGACTTGTATCATCAGAATCTATCAAGTATCAAAGCCTCAGAAGGATTAGCCACCATTCTGAATCAACAAAGGAATCCAAAGTTGAAAACTGGTTTGGGTTATGAAGAGGGATCAAGTACTGATCATCCAAGTAACAAAGAACCCATCAAGTTTGTCAAATCTACAACCAATGACAACATCAAACTGCAGAAACAAAGGAAGATAATTAGCCACCAAAGAGGAGTAAAGAAAAAGGTGCCAGAACTGAATCTGTAAAACAAAGAAATAATACACCCTCTGCTCAAGGAAATCATCAGCACGAAAGAAATCGACCTGCTAAAAGCAGACAACCATTTTCCAGGTACAAATAATTTTTCTATGGATATTGTTTCTATTGTTCTAACTTTGGCCACAAAGTTGTAAATTGTTCCTTAAGATTTAGACATGAGCAATCAAGACACCCAAGGAATAAATATCTGCCACAATAGAGAATTAGACAACCAAGTAACAAACAACCACATATTTCAAATTGTCAAATTAAGTTTAGAGACATGCAACTGAGGAGGTCAAGAAATAATAAACAGTCAATGAGTAGACAATGTTGCAACAATCACTTTGACCTATTGAACAATGAGATTGAATGTTATAACTGTCATAACTTCAGCCACAAAGCTGCAAATTGCCATTTGAAGAATTACAAAGCAGATCCAAGGATAAAGCTCTTAGCTAGAAAGTCCAGCACATGCAAAAAGAAAGATAGTGAAAAATGTGGTCTAGTACTTTCAACTCAAAAACAAAAGAACTCCTGGAATATAGACAGTGGATGTTCCAAGCACATGACTGGAGAAAAGGATAAGGTTCTACCCATAAGTAAAAGAAAAACAGGAAATGTGATCTTTCAAAATGATGAACCAAGTAAAATCAAGGGTAAAGGGATGGTGAGTTTGAGTAATGGCAAAGGAGATTCCCAAGATGTTCTGCTTATAGATGGTCTGAAACATAATTTGCTCAGTATAAGTCAAATGTGTGACAGAGGCTATGAAGAGGTGTTCATGTCCAAAGATTGTAAGGTAAAAAATGTAAACTCGGGACAAGTGGTGGCTAAAGGCATAAGGACAGATAATGATGTTGATATTGAATCCTCCCATGCAAGAAAAGAAGAAGGAGAAGAAGAATCGTGTCATAAGTCAGAAGTAAAAGTTGTGAAGGTTGAGAAGTCAAACACCCAAATCAAGTTCTTGAACAACTCCATGACCCTGGATGAGATCTTGGATAGTCAGAGATCACCAAATGACAAATCCGGTCTTGGATACAACAAGGAAGAAATCAATACTCCTAAGAAGTCTAACACAGGTCCTTCATTTATAAAAAGGGAAAGCTGGTATGAGAGTGTTTGTAATGGTTTTTTCTTGTGATGAATATGGTCATAAAAGATTTGGATTGTAGGCATCGTGGAAGAAAAATGAATTTGTTGGAATAGAAGATCATAGAAGAGTGACAGGGGGGGTCATTCAGCTATGATAAGAAAAGGTTGATGAAGGAGTCCCAGTAAGAGAGGTGAGAAATATTGAGTCTACTACAGAGGGCACAACTAAAGCTGAAGATGAACAGGTCCAAGAATCAAAAGGAGAAGACTCTGAGTTAGATACAAATACTCTGCAGGACTCAAATAAGAGAATCCATCATGTCAGGGCAGTATGTATTGGTTGAATATCTTATACCTCCGACAAGTACTGCAACAGCTTAGGGGGAGCATTTTTTCTTTGACATTGATGTCAAAGGGGGAGATGTGGTGACCGGCATTTAATTTAAACTACCATGAATTAAAACAGAGCAGAAATTTTGAAATTCACTCAATTTTTGTATAATAAGTCTGATATTACAATAAATAAAATTTATTAACAATTTCATTCTAAAGATTCATAACTAACCTTAATCTGATGCTGCCTCCTTAGCTTGAATCTGCTCTTCCGCTCCTCTTCCGCAGCTTGCTCCTGAAGACACCCCAAAACCAGCCACCCTACCGATTAGTACGCCTAGCCCTAGGACATCGATGGACGTCCTAGCCCTCCGAGCCCAAAACCCCTCAGCTTCGGTGCACTGTAAATCCCACTGTCAATTTCACTCTGTCCCAATGCTTCAAAAATCCCTCTCCCGTCCAATGCATGAACCAATCCCCCAAAATGAATAATCATCCTCACTCCATGGTCCTTCTCCCCCCTTATGCCTCCTTCACCGCCCTCACACCTTTACTCCCCACCAAACACCTTATCCATCATTTATTCCTTATTTATTATCTTATCCTTTACTTAAATGTTCCTTTTTGTGTATGGGTTACGTTATCCCCCTATGGGATACGTAACCCCCTTTAATCATTACATTTTATTTTCCCCCATTTGTTTAATACATAATTAATCAATTACTTAATTAATAATCAATTAATCACTAACCATTAGTTTAATACTTAATCAATTAATGTCTCATTTAATAATTAATCATTCATTAACCCTTAATTAAGGAGTTAATCATACTTCAGCTAATCATAATCAAAATAATTAATTAACAACATATAATTAATTAAGGTTATATAATAATTATTTATAATTAGCTAATCTTTAGGATTATTTATGAAATTATTCATATTAATAAGAAAAGGGTCATTACAGGAGAAAAGGTGTGGTCTGGATGCTACAGTTGGAGGTCTAAGTAGAATAGTGCAGTCCTTCAGGGTTGCCATCAATGCCAAAGGGGGAGATTGTTGGCATGTTTACAGGAAGAATGTGATTGCCATTGATGGCAAGAACAACAACAACGATGGTATGTTTACAGGCAAGAAAAGTAGCAATGAGGAAAGAAGCAATGACGACAAACAGGAAAGCTAAAATGATAGTATTGGGAAATCGGGAATCGGGAGTCGGGAGAATAGAGGTGAACCAACCTCCACAGTCGCGAAATGCGAAATCCCGATCCGCGAGAGAGTTGATCTGAGCCGTTAGATCATGGGGAGTGTGAGCCTTTGATTTGGAACCCATGGATATCGAGAAATTGGGAGTCGGGAGAATAGAGGTGAGCCAACTTCCACAATCACGAAACGTGAAATCCTAATCTACAAGAGAGTTGATTTGAGCCATTAGATCGTGGGGAGCGTGAGCTGTTGATCTGGCACCCATGGATATCAGGAAATCGGGAGAAGGGAGGTGAGTAGTCCTCCAACTCCATGAAATGCAAAGTCGGGATAAGATCTGAGTCGTTGGATCTAGAGGACACGTGGCAGGAGATCAGCATTTTGCTGACTCGCAAATCGGGAAAGTCAAAGGTAGAGTTGCAAGAACTCGCGAGGTCTGAGTTCACGATTTGATCACAGTCATTGGATCACATAGGGTTGTGGGTCGTTGATCTGGAGTAGAGGATAGTCATAGGATTAAAGGGACACGCATCGTTGGATCATGGACTACGGGTGAAATGCTCCGGGAGCAAGTGGAGTTTGAGAATTGAAAGTCCCGAAGGCCAGACTCACGAAGGAGATCCCGATCATAGAATCAGGGAGACAGGTGTCTGTAGAACAGCAACTTCGGGATGTTGTTGTATGGAAGAAACGGAGTTTGAGATTTGAAATCCTCGGAATGCGAAGTTTTGTCAGCCGTTGGATCAAGTTCGAGTGGAAGGACAGGATAAGCTAGCAAAGATGCATCGCAGAAAGATCGAGCCATCGATCTAAGATCCTGATCGAATGAACAACAGTCACTTCGGATATAAAGATGCAAGGAGGTTACGCTCCGGATAGTTTGACATTTGAAAAACCCGAAGCTCGAAAATCCAAAATGAATAAGGATCATCAGATCTGGATATCAGACAATGACCGTTAGATCAGGGAGATCTACATCATCAAATCTCATCCTCAAGGACATGTGGCTGACCACGTCAGCAAGGACACGTGGTAGACCATGTCAGCAAGGACACATGGCATAATCAGACGATGACAAATGTCAAGTTGAATCGGCATTTCAGGTACGTGGAAATCACAAATCTAAGTGACACGTGGCAGTTGCTTAGCTCGTGACACGTCATCAAGTGACACAAGAGTTACGTCACTCCGGGAGTTTTTCCACCAGCACTCGCCCAAAGACTCGAAGTCTCCAATGCCAAAGTGGATACGAGTCATTCGATCTGAATATCACTTCAGGTGTATTCTCGATCATTGATCGTGTAGCAGGATACGTGTCAATGTATCATGAACTCCAGGTGAAACTTCTCCGGGAAAACACAAAGGAGAAAGGTTTGAGATTATCGAAGTCTCGAAGTGGAGGAGAACTGTTGATTGAAGAGGATAGATGTCAGCAGATCTTCCATTCCGGAATATATCTAATCAGCAGCAACAAGGTTTGAGATTTGAAAGTCCTGGAGCCCGGATCACGAAGTAAATCTCAACCGTTGATGTAGGAAGGTGAGATCTGGTCTGTAGACTTGAGAGGACAAATCTGAATCGTTCGTTCAGGAGAACCATCAAGATCGTGAGATCGACGGTCGTGCTTCATTGCGGGGCCAGAACATGCTCGGGCCACAATTGAAACCACAGTTTTGGAGAAAGGACGCGTGGAGGCTTGTAATGAATTGCGGGGTGAAAAGCGGGTTGCCCTCAAACCGCCTATGAACGCGCCCGTAATCACGTGGTCACGTGAAGTTCATAGCCCAAGGTCATATCATGAAAAGGAGATAGCGCTCACTTAACAGAAATCAGGAAGCACCTTTTGAATAAGCGTTTGGTCACCGTCGGTGGTTACGCGAAGGAAAGGGCTTAGAAGCCAAAGAAGCCATAGTTGACCGGTTGTAACCGACAGAGAAGACGAAGAGTCTCAACTGCCAGTGAAGCTAAGGAATCTCGGCATAATGGCGACTGATGATGAACGCATTGAGATAAGCGCCAGGGATGACGAAGAGTTGCCATGATGATCAGGTAGAGGACTCGACATGAAAAAGACATGCAGAACAAAGAAGTGAAAGTGTATTGCGAGATAGCTATGCAGTGATGAGGAAGAGAAGTAGTGAACAAACTATAGGGCAAAACAGTGACATAGTGAAGAGCATGCAGAGGCATAGTGCATAGGATGAAGTTGGTGCACAGAGAATATAAAAACGCAAAACAGAGAAGAGATGCTTGTTGTTGTTGAGTGTGATTCATGCGGTGAGAAGCAGGTTGTGTGCAAGAGCTGAAGCACACAGAAGAGGCGTGGTGCATAGAATGGAAAGAAGACACGGAGCATAAAGCGCAGAAGAAGCAAGGAACAAAAATGCATATCTGAGAGAAGAACAGAATGCACAACAGACGCGAGGAGAGAGACACTGATGCAGGCAAAGCAGAGCAGTGTAGAAGAACAATGATGAGACTGGTAAGCCATAGATAAATGTTGTATCACTGTGATAAATTCAAGAAAGAAAATATTTATATTTCAGGGTGGTAGGTAGGTGCTAGAGGAATGATTTCCTCTGAAGTTTCAAGTGGGTGCTTGAACACAGGGAGTTGTAGCTTCCATCTGGTTGCAGCCAAAAAAAACCAAGGTGGCAAGGTGGTGTAAGGGAGAACTATTGTTCTCTATTATACAGGTCGGTGCCTGTGTGACTGGAAGTTGGTGCTTCCATCCAGTTGGTTATGGAACACTTAGGGAGTTGGTGCTTCCTTCTAGTAGGTGCTAGAGAAACCAGGGAGTTGGTGCTTCCTTCTAGTGGGTGCTAGAGAAACCAGAGAGTTGGTGCTCTCAACAAGTTGTAGCTTGCAAAATAGAGGTGGTAGCCTCACAATGAGTTGGTGCTCATAAGAATGATAATGTAAAGAAAATAAAGATTACTTATGATATCAAGAAGAAGAGGTTTTTCCCTTTATGGGTTTCCTTAGGAAATATCTGTCTCTGTATATTTCATGTGTGTGATTGATCTTGAATATTCTAATGCTTACCTCCCTGCATTATTGTGATTGTCATTGAGTGCTTTGTAAAGAGTTTAAAATAAGCATAATTGTTTAAGCACGGTAACAACTGATTCACCCCCCCCCCCTCTCAGTTGTCCAACAACAATGTCCAGGGATAAAAGCCTCTGATTCTCTAACACTTCATCCTCGTATCTTGTTAGGAATTCCTCTAATTCATTCACCCCATGAGAACTGGGAGGTTCTCTTATCTCTGTACCAACCCATCTTACTGTAATGTCTATTCTTGAGAACCTTCTTGTGGAGACTTCATGTAATCTCTACTGCCAATTCTCCAAACCTGTATCTGAGTTAGAAGCACATGATGTGATGCTCCTCCAGCTGAGTACCCCATCGGCAATTGGGTTAACATAATATTTTTCTTGCGCAGTAGTTCTGTACAGTTGGTTTATCTCCTCTAGATCTAAGCAAGTGGGCTCCACAAACCTTTCTCCCTCTGATGGATCTAATGGTGCAATGACTCTGTATTCTTTTGATTTGAATGTCATTTTCCTTGTCTTTAAGTTGATTATTTCTTGGTTATCAAATGCCCAATCATGTCCAAGCAATGCTAGATAATGTGTTGTACCATCTACTGTCTCTATCACTTCAAAGTCTGCCTTAGTGCATACTCCATCCAGATCTACTGTCACACCCTTAAGCCTTCCAATTGATAGAACTTTGTGTTGGTTTGCTAGCTTCAATTGGATAGGTGAATAGCCTAGTGTGGGCTCTCCCATACACTGCCATGTCTCCTTGGGTAACACATTTACCTCAGAGCCTAATCCAATATGATATCCCCCATAATGAAATATTCAATGTTAAGATTCAGTCTGAATTCCCTGCTTGTCCTCCTTCTTGTATGGAGGTTATTGACTGTTTTCTTTTCTAACTTTCCCTCTTCCTCTGTGTTACATATTTCTAACATATTTTACAGAACTTTAACATATGATGGATCATTCAGTGGTTTTAGACAGGATTGCAGAAAAGTATTTATGGTACTTACTTACAATAAAGGTGGTGCTTCGCTTGTATGGTCCATTGATAAAGGCATCTTGTACATTAGTACGTTATGGGTATGTTGTGTAGTTGATGTAGATGCAACATATTGTTTGACGAACTCCTATCTGGCCTCCTTGAATGTCTCATTTTCATTCCACGCATCAAACTACTTCTCTAGTTCTGTATTCTTCTTCAACCATTGGTGTTGCACTTGCTCATGTCTCACTGCGTCAGCTCCTGTCTTAGATCCTCTGCACATAACTATGTTGATATTTCTTCCATCATCCCTAGCGTTTGCATAAATCCACTGAACATTATGATTGTTCTGGTTTCTTTTTTCTTGAATCTTCCCCAAAAGTGTTGGGCATTCCTCTGTATCATGGTCTGTTGTGCGATAGTACATACATGTTGCAAGTGGAAGTGGACATTCCCTTGCATAATGTCCTAGCTATTGGCAGTTGTGACATACTACTGGACCTATGCCTCTTCCAAATACTCCTCTACCTCATCCTTGACCTCTTTATCCACCTCGATCTCCTCGTGGTGCATTGTACTGAGGCATGTGATTATACTGCACGGGGTTATATTGTGGTTGTGCGTTGTTATACCGATGTTGCGTAGTGTTATACTATTGTTGCACGTTATTATATGGAGGTGGTACCTGGTTGAACTATGGTGCAGCTTTCCCTATCATCATTTCTTCCTACACCCTATACGTATTCAAATTTCTCTCCCTCATCAAGTCCATTGTCCTGCAATCTTTATCATCGTGACCCACCGATTTGCAAAAATTGCAGTATGAATTCTTGGGTATTGTCTGGTACTTCTGCATCATTGGACAATGATATGGATCATGCCCATGTGTTTTACATATCTCGCACCATGGTCCTCCTGTTGGTAATGGGTTTGGTAGCCATGTTGACATATACTGCGCAAAATTTGGGCACTCATTCTTGTGGTGTCCTTCTGTCCTATGTGTGGTGCACCAAACAACTTCTCTTTTCTCTTTGCCCTTATTCAGGTTCAGTTGAAATGTGAGGTTATTCAAATCCTCCTTTATCTCTTCTATTGCTAGGTCTGTCTTCTGATACTGGTTCTCTTCTAGTTGTAAGGCTCCCTACAGAGCCTCTTCCTGAGTTTGAAACTTTTGTTGCCTCAAAGGGTATTTCAGATGTGGTAGTAATGAATTCATAAAGAGATGTCTATGTTGCATGTCATTCGTGACATACTTCAACTTACCCTTCAATCATTTGAACCTCTAATCAATCTCCCAAATAGAGTCATCGGGTTTCTCTTTGATTTCAATCATCTCATTCATATACTGATCTTCTGAACTAGGCTTCTGAAATTCATTTATCAACAACTTCTTCACATCTGCGATCGTCCTTGTTGTCCCTGGTGGATTGTTTACAGCTAGACTCATGTACAAATCCAACGCGTGGTCTCTTAGAGTGATAGCTAACGGTGCAAGTTTTGTGTCCTCATCTGTGATCTGTTGTGCTTCCCAGATCTTCTCACACATGAATAAATGCTTTTCAGGGTCCTCAGATGCCTCTTTCCGAAATTCTAGTAACCTAATGGTGGGATCATGTCCTGTCATCTTCAACTATGATGAACTACTACCTCTGCGCGGTGTAGATATTTGACTGCTACTTCCTAAACTGGCTCCTCTAGTTGTTGCTCCTTGTTTAGATGTACTTCCTGCTGCCTTTCTTCCACTAAAATCCAGTTTTATGAATGGTGGTGTTCTTTCTGGTGTATTAGTCACACATGGGGTTATGGATTCCACACTGACACTGACATGAATGGGATTTATGCCTTATGTTCCTACCCTTGTACCTCTTGTCTTCTTTTCATATGTTGCGTGCAGGATTTCCTCAATTTGCTCCACAACTCGGAGATCTTCTACCTCTTCTTCATCACTTACCAAGCCCTCTCTCTCAGCTATGGTTCTCTTCTTATTATTCATCTTATATTGGTAGGGTACTCCACTGTGCGTCTTCCTAGCAGTTGCCATGATATACTTGATTTGATCTTCTTCCATCATGATTGGGTCCATGGCATCCTCCTTCTTTTCCTTATCCATCTCTCCCTCCATTCTTCCAGCTTCTGTCAATACTTCCCCCATGCTCGCAACGAAGTTTACTTGTCTCAGGCCATAGTCATCACACCTTTGTTATATAGTAAGATCTTGATTGAAGTGTACAACGATCTGATATACCTACCTCTTGGTGCTCTCGAAAACTCTTGTTATGCTACACTATAAGACTTCGTGGTATCTACTGCAAATTCTGTGCTAAACCCGACAACAATATTGTCTAACCAAAAATCTACTATGTGCGTGAATTTGTTGTTAACTTGTTGTAACTGCGCAATCTCCACGGGATTCCACTCAATCTGTCTGATTCAATTTGTAGGGTGGTTGTCTTTCATCCTCAATAGCCACTCCTGCAACACATGCGAGAAATCACATAAAAAGACCTTATGCAAGTCGCTAAACATGTATTTGTCTAGATATTGTGTGGTGTTAACTTAGGGTTTCTGTTATCTTTCTGCACAAATTCAAGCTCCTTTGTTTTCAATTAGCCTTCAATCTTCGCTTTTGTCGGATTCCATGGTCTAAACATTCCTTTTTATACCTTCATTCTCTGCGCGATTCTTTCATGGATCTCATTCACTCAATCCCATGCAGTTCCAGTCGGCAACAGAACCATTTGTTGGTTATTAGTCTTTCTATCTACTTCTAGGCTGACCCGGGTTCAGATCTAACAGGGTTCCAACAAGACCCTCTAAAACTATCGGCCCTCCTGGTAAACCAGAAGGCAACACAACACACATAAGGTACTGTGCAGTCTCACCCAAGATAGTTCTATGGGTGACTGCAATGCTCAGATGCTTGCAGTCTAGGAAAGAGTGTGTATCTGGGATAGCAACTCATCCTCTAAGGCCTTGATCTAGTTGCTCCTTTTATTATTCTTAAGATTCGTTCATCTGCTAAATCTATGCATGCATTCTAACAGATCTAAAAGAAGCATTCGTTCATCCATTCATAGTCTAACTACTGACAAAAAGTAAATACGCAATAAACAACACACATGACACAAGTTTTACCATGGTTCACCCCCCTCCTGGGCTACGTCCACAAAGATTTGGCTTCTTAGGCTCTTTATTATGCTTGTTGTGATTAATGGCATTGCGTGCACTACAATTCTGATAATACAATCATGAACAGGGTTCCACAACGTCGGTGAGGAAGACTAAATCACACCAGGCTCCTCAGCCTGCGATCTAACCCTCGAGATCTAGCTACTCGACTCTCCTACAACTCAATAGCTTACAAAATGGTATAATATCTTATAGTAGTTCCCTTAACCGAACATAGCAAAACTCGGGAACCAACACAACCAACCAACCAACCCCCTAGACCTCCTAGGTCCTTATTTATACTAATTTTTGGATGATCAGTAGTTACAATCTCTTAAAAAAACCATAACCCTAATGTGGTTAAGTTTTCCTGCATGCGCACCTTGCATGCTTTTCTCCTTTGCATGCAACTTTTCCTCGCACATGCTGCTTTTCCTGCCAGGTGTCTTTTTCCAAATCAAGCTTTATTTTCCAAAAATGGACTTTTCCTCAAAATTGGCTTGCACCCAACACTTTGATCATGTCCATGAGTAGACAAGTTAATTGCTTGTGGTTTTTCACACCTATGAGAAAAAGGCCTCCTCTTTCTCCTCCTCCTAGACATATCATTGTTGAAGTGGATTGGTGCCATATTTTCCAAGATTTCCATGACCTTTAGTATTGCTACTCATATACCCATAATTTGGAATTATCCAAGACAGATAATAATCCTTTTCCATAGATAAATAAAAAACTTGCCTCAAACCTCTCAAAATGATTGTGTTAATATGCAAGAAGTCGCGCCTTATGAAAATTACTCTTCCTTTTTCAAAAACTTTGTTGTAGAAACTAGGAATTAAACCTCAAGACCAACTTTGCAAGGAGGGGATGAGGCCAAAATAAATAAATAAAATTCCATGAGTGGTAGATCTCCTCCTCCCCCAAGGAGAAAATCTCCTTAGGTTCTGAACAAGGTAATCTCATTGAAAGTGTCACCTCCTTCATGCTTTCCAGTATTGGTAGCTTACATTGTAGTTGAAGACTTAGCAAATTTTTTGACTTGCTCGATGCTATTAGATGCCCTTTGGGAACTTACTCAGTTTGAGAATATGTCTTGCATCCTACAAGCTCCTCCCCCCCCATGACCAGAACTGAGAGCCCCTCTTTCCAAAGAGGCATCCTCTTTGTTAAAGGATGCATATGATGTCATGAAATTAGAACCCGAAGTTCCCCCATTTATGTTTTCACGAGGATTTTTAATCTTGTGCTCCATAACTATGTTATAGGCACAGGACAAAGCATGACATCATGCCTCTTCAAGTTATGAGGAGATTTGGTCTCGAATGCACCAATAATTATAAGGACCTATTGGATTTACTTTTGATGATGGTAGAAAATATTGGGTACATCAAGGACTTGTCCATTGTATTTAACCAAGCCCCTGAAGTAAGCATGTTAATCCATGTGATCACGACATATGTACTAGAAGCTTACAATATGCTTTTGGGAAGGAATTGGTTCACCAAGGTCAAATAAGGTTGTTACTTCATGGATGGAACTCATTTCATTTCCTCGTAAAGCAACATAAGTCACCATTATGAGAGAGCCAAGTATCAAGAGTAGGTTGTTGTTGCTTCTTACAACACTAGACACGTGTCTTTCCAAGACATGGCAATGGGTACCTATATTGTTTTGTCTAAAGAAGATATTCAAGTTCCCTTTCCTAAGCAAGAGGAAATAATATAAAGCATGGATTTTGATCGTGCCAAGCCCAAGTAAGGATTTGGTGCATATTATCCCCAATTTATAGGAATAACTAAGGATATGATGTCTCGAGGCTCTCAGGTTGCAGACATGGAGTACCGAGAGACAGATGACTAACAACATCCACATGCACAGACAAAGACCCGCTTCACCACCACATTTCTTGGATTTGTGACAATGGCATCAACCACATTAGCTTGCTTCTGGAAGATGATGGGTCTTGCTCCATGAGGTACAAGTCGGGTATTGTGGTAAGTCTCACTTTAATATTTCAGGCATTTGAGTATTTGCATTTAAAACTACTTTTGATTATAAAATGTTTGCTTGGAAGTTATGTTATTTCTCCTATTTCACCTTGGTGGTTGACATTGCGCCCTAGTAAGTGGTCACCCTTAGGGCTGGGTTTACTATTAGGAGGTCTCCTTGACAAGTCATCATTCTATTCCTGATCATACTTACCATTTTTCACACTTCACCCCTTATTCGTCTCCTTGTCTTTTGGGATTTTCGGGTGTATTGACCTAAGAAGGGATTGCACCTCATTTCATGGGAAGAAGGGGTTGAAGGTCCAAAGGTTTGTAGTTGGAAAAAGATAAAATCCAATCATAAACCTTCTAGATGCTTGCCCAAGGATCTCGAGGACAATGAAATGTCTCTCATAAGAAACTGATGGGACCCGTGAAAAATAACAATATAAAAATACCAACCAAGGTAGAGCATGTGTGGGCAATGTTTTTCATGCTTAGGTAGAAGTCCCACACATTTCTTCAACTTGGGGAAGCATAATGTGACTGGAGTAGAGTCAAGGTGGGCAATGTTTTTCATGCTTAGGTAAAAATCCCACCTTGGCTTCAACCTGGAAACATCCTAAAAAACAAATGGCAATAAATGGACTTGGAAAAAGGATGCATTGAAAATGAAGGTGTAGCACACCCTCTACAAAGGCACCCATAACTAAGACAATACGAACCCTTATATGTCATGAACCCCATGCCCAAAAGACTTAACCCCCATCCACTTCATCTTCTCCACATGACTTAGAGAGGTTTCCACCTAGGAAACACTTGACTTAAGGACAAATTCACCCAATAGGTCACCTTGTCAACCCTCCCATACCTAACCTTCGTAAACTGCATAGGGTCTTTGAGCACTTGTTTAATTTGATGAGGTAGTTTTTTATGTACATGCTTAGATGGCTCTTATATTAAATGTGATTTTACTTTCCATGATGCTTTTACTTGAGATCCTTGGAGGGTGTACTTGTCTGTGTTTGCAAGACCTTGTTGATGGACATTTTGGAGGAACAAGCTAGTTTGGGCCTTCATTGGGGAAAGAAGCCCACCGGTTGGATGCCATAGCCCAGAACTTGTGACAATGTAGGAGATTAGTGTTGCCTTTGGAGGCAAAGGAAGAGACCTTGGAGAATCTCACCTAGCCCTTGCAAGCCCAACAATTTTCCTTTGGAGGCTAAGTCACTTTGGAGGGCTTGACGTCACCCGAGGGCTAGGGTTTTGGTGGTGATGATGTTGTTTTGATGGAAACTTGGCACTTTTAGAGGAGGAAGACCTTTTGCATCACAGAGATGAGCCTAGCACATGAATAAGGGGCCTTAGGAGGCCCAACGACCTCCTCCCTTTGCTCAACGATTTGTTAAAGTGACATTGACGTCATCTTAGAAGGAGTTGACGTCGCGCTTTAGGGTTTCTTATGTGCATTTTTTTAGATAATTTTAAATTTATTATGTAAAGGGGAAAAATAAAGGGAGAATGGCTCCCTTATTTTGTGGTTTACCCTAATTTATTTGGACAAACACTTTTTAGGAGTTTTGTATAAATAAGGATCATTTTCATTTCATTTTGACATAAATCTCTCACATGATAAGAGCTACTTGGCTTAAATTTGCGCCCCTCTTAGGAAACATCACTCTCTCTCTCTCTCTCTCTCTCTCTCTCTCTCTCTCTCTCTCTCTCTTATGTTATGGTTATCATTTGTCTTATGGAGTAAAGTGGTGCGCTATCTCTTGGAGGCTTTTTCTCTTGCTATGGCGATGAAATTTCTTGGTAACTAGGGTTTTGTCTTGCATGCTCTTGGAATTGGAAAGGAAAATATACATTTTTCTATCTCTTCTTTCTTGTTCCATGGTTGTTATTGGATATATCCTTGGAGGAATATAAGGGCATATACCCTCCACCAAGTTTTATCATTGTCGTTGGTTGAAAAGGTTATTGCAAAGGTTGCTAGGAGAAGTAAAAGGGCCTACACCCTCCTAGACTTTACCTTGCTAGGGTTACTTGCTCAAGGGAGTGAAAGGGATTACACCCCTTGAGAAGTAGTAGGCCTAACCAAATACAAGAAGACTCCATAACCCATTTGGCAAGGTACTAATCATGTATTGCATTGGAGAAATAAATTACTTGCATTGGTAAACATGATTTGGAGATATATTAATCTTGTTCAAGTTGGAAACTTTTCTTGGTGTCTTAAGCTTGTTAAAGTCACTAGGGCATCTCGATTATCCTAGTAGTTCTTGAGTTGTAGTCAATCAAAAGCTACAGCCATTAGGGCTGCAGCAAAACATACTCTATTTCTTACTTTTTACTTGCATTTCAACCGTGGAAATTTGCTTGTAAGCCACTATTATCATTCTATTGCTTATTGGTTAACTTTGTGTCGAATTACTTGCTAATTTTCATAGTGGAAACTTGCTGCTGTATAAAATCTTTGCTACAGCCACTTGGTTGTTATAATTATTCTATGAAAACACTATCTAACAACCCTCTTTCACTGTCAAAGTTTGTGCTTCAATATTGGAAAGTTATCTATTGGTTTAGTGCTTCATTCTCCAATAATTATTAGATAATTTTGATGGTTATTTGCAGTGATTAATTGATTTCATTGCTGATATATACATTTGTTTACTGCTGTAATTTAGGACAGCAAGCTTCACTTGCTTGTCCATTGGAATATTGTGCTTGTACACTTGGCTTTCTCTTGTCTCGGGCAGGTATAACTATCTTTTGCAAGTACTCAAGCATTTGGCAACCATTAACCATCTTCAAGACTTATTCCCAAGCCATCTTCCACCTTGTAGTTTGACCTATTGGGGTATCACCTTCCATAACTCCATTTTCCATCTCATTTCCCCCTAGGGTCACCCGAGATTCCTCCCTTGTGTAGGATTTCTCCTTCACTAAAGCAAGGGGAGGGTTTATCTAAGGTGACAACGGGTAGACTCTCCTGTAATTCTCACCATCTTATGGATTGGGTCAGGATTTTCCCAACCTACAATTTGTGTGATAACAATGCCAAAGTCATTTTTTATCCCAAGGGGAAGGCCATCCCTTTCTATTTTTGGTTGGAGTTCCAACACCAACAAATTGGATAAATATGAAGCATTAGTTCAAGGCTTCCAAAAAGGATTTAGACTTGGAATTTTCCATTTATGAGTTAGTGTGGATTCATAATTAGTTCTGAACTAGATTGGGGGGAAGCATGCAATCCATAACCCCCTCCTTAAGCAATGTATTGTAAGGGTAAGGAACTTATTGAGAAGTTATGATCTATCAACATTCAAGCCATACCATGGGCCAAAAGCCATGTGGTTGACACATTAGCCTTGGTTGGTTCATGCTTTACATCCAATTTTGTTAGGTCCATATATGATATTAAATAAATAATATTACATAGGCCTACACTACACAATAATGTTGACTCTTAGAAAGTATTCGATTCCTACAAACAAATCTGGATATTTCTCCAAAACCAAGAGGAAAGTGAAGACCTAAATACTAGTCATGAAGTGGAGGAGGAAACTAGGGATACCATCTAATTGAAAACTAATAAAATATCCTCTGGATTGTCTCTATTGGAATCCATGTTTGACTCAAATGATGCTTCCACCTTTGCACCTAAAAACGACATTGGAACTGGTTAGGAAGGTACTAGAAGCCACCCCCACAAACCCGGGAACTAAAGAATATCCAAAGTGAGTTTATGTAGGTTCCTAGTATTCTCTTAGAACCCTATGTTATATAAGTGCCATATTACTTGATGTAACATCCCCAACCACCCAGGCTAGGCCACGCCACCCAACTTGTAACGTTTCCCGTTACCAAAATTAATCAGATGCTCTGATACCAATCTGTAACATCATTCAACTTACTATTGAACAATTCTATTCCAAAATACACCGCACATAATCTACTCTAAATACAATTCTGTGCAATATCACTTGAAGTAACGTGCTCAACCTCAAGTTGAGTCGCGCCACACTAACTTTCTCCTTTAATCACAAATTTAAGTAGTGGAAGTAACTCAAACAATTGCACACTAGTGTAGTGATCACACAACACAACTATATGCACAGCCATCATGGCGTCACATGCCAAATCTATTCTATTGTGTGGGAAGACTGCTTCCCAATACGCATAAGCAAATACAACCTCTGGTGCACACAAAGTATTCTTTGCATGCACGACCAATCAAACATTCCCCAGAGGCTCATACCAAAAACATAAGGTTAGCTTACAGAAAAAATATCAACATTTGTCATACTCATGCACAACTACAGATACAGGCTATAAGCACCACACTTACATGTGGAAGCAACATTAAACAAAATATCAAGAATTACTTATATGCGACAACATACAAGAAATAAACCATGGAAAACATAGACAAATATGCACACAGAAAATGAGACAAGCACAAAAAGACACTTATCTTTTATGAAAGTCACCAACTACATGCATGACTTAGACTTTGTTGCTCATAAACTTTCAGCAACAAGTCACCCCCGAGTTGGGGCTTAACTCCACCAGGGAAAAAGGGTTCTTAGTGACAGGATAAGGTATGATACTCAGTAGAATTGCTCAGTCGAAGGTGCCCACTACTGCAACTAGCCTACAGTCTCTCATTCCCCACACACCTGTCAAACCCAGGGAAGTGTGCCCCTTCTCTGCTCAACAGTCCTTCGGCTGCCCCACTTCCCTTACAGGGTTACCAACAACAGGTTAGACAGGAAATATCTGATCCCTGCATCTAATGCCCAATGCACCAGGGAACAATTCCCAACAAAACTCTCACCTGGAGAGTATGCTCACGGGCCTAACAACCCACTTCTTCAACAACAAATCTCTCACCCAGAAACACTGCTCACGAGCTTGAAAACCCACCTCTTTGACAGTAAAACTACGATTATGGTACATAAACCCCCTACAAGCTTCTCTGTGCAGATAAGGTAATAATCAAATTTTCCATATTGTCTGACTCCCTTCTGTTCACAAGAACCCGAAACATCAATAATCCCCATAATGAATTCTCTTATGAATGAATTCTCTCAAAATGAGTTCCCCCAAAATACACTAAGGCCAACAATACATATTGCATGCCTTAATCTCAACACTTGTCACCTTTAGAAGTAGCTTAAGCCACTAGGTGACTCGTTCCCTACCCTTGGGAACTTAGGATAAAATAATTATCCACTACATACACTTTTCTAGAAATATTATAAAATATTCCCTAAGACTTAAGTCTCTCTCCCTTTTCCCTTTTCCGGTGGAGTCAACCCCCCATCGCTTTTCGTCTGAGTCTGTCTACACGCAACGATGTAATATTATTAATGACTGAGTATGATTACACTTTACATGGATAGGCGCACTGGCCTATCTGCGTCCCGACTCACCAACCTCATAATCACACAGGCTCTCCGACCTCCATAGATATATAGTAATATATATACATATATATAACTCGGCTCGATGTGCACTCCCAGTTCATTCTCGTGCACTTACCCAAGTGTGCACAACATTGTTAAATGTGCACCCTCTCTTTGAGGTGCAACCACGCGCACTTACCCAAGTGCGTGCAACACTATGAAATGTGCACAACCTGTCTTTGATAACAATTCTCCGCACACTACTCAGTTGCGCGCAACACCAAAACTTAGTGCCAACAACTCACCAACCTAAATGTACATTTACACTTACAATGATACCATGACTCACCAGCCTATATGTACAATTACAAAGGGTCCAGATTAGGGACATTACACTTGAAGCATCCTAAAAGAAATTATGGAAATGCCCCAACTATTACTTTAGATACCACATTATAAATACTCAACTCCTAGAAATCTTGATATGGTTCAGTATTAGCGTGCATATCTTACCTTCCACACTGTCATGTTCCTAGGCAAATGGCTAACTTGCATGGGCTCAGGCTAGCCCAAGTGACCAATAATGGCTTTACTTGAAACTTCTTCGAATGAAGAATCAATCTGAGCAAATAGTTTGAAATATAAATGAGGGAATCCTAGTGGGATAAGCATAGTAACAATACATTTTATTGCCATGTGAGAGATCAAGTTGATGTCAAAATTAAGACTGCACCACCTTCCATACACAAATGTCTTAACATTTATTTCAAAATGACGTGAGGTGGTTCCCATATCACACTCGGAGGAATTGATCCAGATTATTTTGGGAACGAAATGAAGGCGAAGATATAACAATGAAATACAAAGAAATATTGCAAGAAACATACAGATACAATAATACACAATTTCTATTAGTGAGAGAAATGTACAGAAACTATAAAAAGATAGAGTGAATGAACTTGATAGAATGGTGGAAACTTATCTTTGAGAAGAGATGTGATGGCTACGCTCATTCGCAAGAAGATGATGTTTACAATGAGGTTCCAAAGACATTTTTCACATAAAGAAAATCCAAAACTCTAACCCCAGAAGATGAAACACCAAAAGATTTGCGGGCCCCGATGGGGGTAGTTGATGCGTCAACTTCCCGAGGGCGTAAATTTTGCATAAGATCTTTGTTTGGGGCACATGATAGCTCATTGGAAAGGTCTAGCCAAGGAAAACACATTCCTTTTAGCCTAGCATCTGCCTTTAATTACATGCTAAGCATCGTTGAGCCAAAAAAACATTGTTTAGGGCCTCAAAATGGCCACGGAAGTTCAGGGCCTGAGAAATAGTAGAAAAAATTCCAAGGTGGAAACCCATGTTCCAAGCCAGTGGAATAGGTGGGTGGCCATCGATATCCTTCTGGATCATTCCTTCCCCCTTAGGAAGCAATGGTCCCCATTGCATCAAGTTCTTGTGGGAGATGGGGAAGCTTTGGATGAATCTAAACCTTGGTGAGCTACTTGCCTTGTTGCAAAAGTTGTCTTGCTTAGCTTGTTGAAGGATGTTATTAACCTATTGTTGGAGGGGTTGGATCCCTTCAACCGATCTAGCTGCATGATCTGCCCGAGTGTGGAAGGACTCCGTCGGTGAAGATGCAACATCAAGAGTATGAAGGGATCTGTTATAACTTTGCTTGATTGGGCTGTTAGACAATTGGCTTAGGTTGATGTACAGTTGGTATGGATTGTTGGTTGTCATTGATGTCAACCATTGGAGAGTGATATTGTATATTGATGTCAACCCTAAGTGATCGATGTCAACCCTTGGAGAAAGTCCAATAGCAAATTCCGGTAGCACAAAGGTTTGGGTAATGGACCCAAGTTTGTTTGATGTATAATGGTATGAGTTTTAATATATTTGAAGGTAATACTATTCTATATGGGTAGTACATGTCATGCCATTTTCGGTGGTATGTGGAACATCACATAACTCCTCACTGTTAGAGAGTTATGGCCATGTGAAGTTGGAGAACCCAGGTTTGGGTAATGGACCCAAGTTTGTTTGATGTATAATGGTATGAGTTTTGATATATTTGCAGGTAAGACTATTCTAGATGGATATTACATGTCATGACATTTCTGGTGGTATGTGGAACGTCACATAACTCCTCACAGTTTAAGAGTTATGGCCTTACGAATTTGGAAAACCCTCACGAGTCATCTAGAAGCCCCAAAAGGTCAAAGTAGTCAAAGTGGTTTAAGAGATTTTTAGAAGGTAAATAATAAAGTGAAGTGATGATTGTACTATAATTCAAAGTAAATACAAAAGAAATTATTTAAATAATAAAATTAATGGAGAAATTACTAAGTTGACAAGTGGTTAGAAGTGGGTTAGCCCTAAAATAAGGAAAGTGGTTTAAGATGGTTAGAAGGTAACCCCTTGAGGTAAAGTGAAGTGATGAGTGTACTATAAGTCAAAGTGGATACAAAACAAATTATTTAAATAATAAAGTTAATGGACAAATTACTAATTGGACAAGTGGTTAGAAGTTGGTTAACCCTAAAATAAGGAAAGTGGGTTAAGATGGTTAAAAGGTAACCCCTCGAGGAAGCTACATGAAAGTATAAATAAGAGGCAAGGCTCTCTCATTTTAAATCACACTTGAGCATATTGAATATCTACAAGTGACTAAGGTAACCAAAGAATATCTAAGTCGAATTTCAGAGAGAAGATGAAGTAAAGAAGGTCGAAATTCAAGGGAGGATAAATTCTTTTGATGATGTTTTCTAAGGTATGTTATTTACAGGTGATCTCACCATTTTTGTAATAACTTTTTTTCTAGAATGACTCAGACTGTGAAATTGATAGGCCATTGAGAAAACATATCCAAGTAGTTGTGGTACGAATTTCAGCTTGTGGTTCATTGTAGTTTTGGAGTTACACTCCGTGGAAAATAGGGTTTGTGGCTAGTCCTGAAACTAGTCTAAAACAGGTGTTTCGGGTAAAAATGTCATAACTTATTCATAACAGATACAAATTAAGTAAGACCAAATGTGTTGGTTAGAGTACAATCTATAGTATTCTGTGTAAAGTTTTCAAATCCACACAACAAATATTCTGTGCGGGGCACGCTCTACAAGTTCGCTCTCTAGAATAAGCCAGAATTCAACAAGGTATGCCATTTTCACTATAACTCCTTTTCTAAGAGGTTCCAAGTAGTGACACCTGGAGGAATTGCATAAAACACACTGAAGAACATTGTGTACTATTTTTAGATCTTTATTCATTACAGGTACATAGTTATGATTATTTCAAGTTAGGGTTGTTGACTAATCCAAAACTAGTCATGTGAGACTAAAGAAAAGTTTGATGAAAATGCTAGTCTCTTGTTGTTAAAGTTAAGAAAGGTTTGCAGGTATGTGATCATATACACCAGTTCTATTATAGAGTTACAAATCAGATTTGGATGATGAAATTGATGAGGACTTTTGGTTGAGGTACATGTTGGGTACATGGTTGAGACAAGTAGTTGATGAGTTGACACATACATGAGGTGTATAGTTGATGATGTTGGTACATCTTGATGAGTCATAGTTGATGAGTAGTTGATACATGNTTGGTACATACTTGGTACATGGTTGGAGGCACTTGTTAGTATTATTGTTGACACATGGTTTATGGATGATGTAGCATACTTGTATTGGTATATTATTAGAAGCATATATTGATCTTGGTGATGATTATGAGTTGTTGTGTTATGCTTGGTTGATGCACAACTTTGAGAGTTGTCTTGGTGATTGATCTTGGTGAGTAGATCTGATTTGGTTGATAAGATTGATGAGACAGGTTATTTGGACAGTTTGTTGTGACATGTTATTTGTACAGGTTTGGTGCATGGTTGATGCACTTGTTCATGGTACAAGTTGAGGTACAGGTTTGGTACATGGTTGATGCACTTGTTCATGGTACAGGTTGAGGTACAGGTTGGTGCATGGTTAATGCACTTGTTTATGGTACAGGTTGACTACAGGTTGTTTGGTACAGGTTGGTGCATGGTTGATGCACTTGTTTATGGTACAGGTTGAGGTACAGGTTGATGCATGGTTCAGGTTATTGGTACAGGTTGTTTGGTGCAGGTTGATTGGTACATGTTTACAACAATATATCTCACAATGATAGTGTGACAGTGGTTCCATCATTCTACTTCTACATCAGGGCGGTTGGACGGGGCAAGGACAGGTGGTTGTAGCCGAAGAACTTAGGGGGTTGTAGCCTCCTTCTGGTTGTAGCCAGAGAATTGGGGAGTTGGAGCTTCTTTTAGGTTGTAGCCTGAGAAACTAAGGGGTTGGAGCCTCCTTCCAGTTGCAGCTAGAAAACAAAGGAAGTTAGTGCTTCCAATGAATGTAATTCTTAAAGATATATAAGAAAAAGCATTCTGTGATTTTCTCCCGCTTTGGGTTTCTACATAAAACATTGGTGTACTGTGTATGTGTGTGATTGCTCATTTGTTCATTGTTTATTTACTCTGCAACTATTGGATGATGATGCTGCATTGATATAGCACTTGCATTTTATGGTGAAAAATGATTAAATTGCTCTATTACTGATTCACCCCCCCTCTCAGTAATCCAACATGGGCAATGTGGTGACACCCCCATAGGTGAAGCAATAATATTTTTGTGCCCTTCTACAATATGCTCTGGTTGGATAAAAAGGTGTTGGGACAAGGCTTCAGTGGTTGCAGTGTCCTTTTGTTCACCTTCTAACCAGTTTGTGAAGAGGCTAAACTTTGCGGTATGAGAGATTACTTTGCGGCACTGTTTTGTTGGGATCCTAGTCGGAACTACCTCTGGTGTCATGTAGAGTTGACCCCCTAGAGTAACAATGATGATACAGGGTCAAGACTCATAAAAATCATGTTGCATCCACATATATGGTTGGCCTAATAGAACATTGTAGACTTCTAGTGGGGCAACATCACACAGTACCTCATCCTTTAAGGGCTTGATGCCGTAGGATAGTGTTAAGCCCTAATATTGGCTCATTACCCCTTAATTGGGGCATATTATATTAATAATGTTATTTTATTTATGTCGGCTTTAGGCCATTAGTTGTAATTATACCTCCTAGTCTCCTATATATACCAAGGAGACATTTTCATTTTGAATCATCTTGACTTGAACATTTAAGTGGGGTAAAAGGAGGTTGCCCCCTCAAAGAGGCTTATTATCTGAAATTATCTCTTTTACAAGGCGTTGAGTACTTTTTCTGAGGTTTTTCTATGCTATATTGATATTTGGTTCTCAACTTATGGTATCAGAGCTCAAGGTCTTGGGGTTTCACTGCTACATCTGAGACACCTTGGCATTTTCGCTATAAATTTTATTCTACAACGCTTCAGAAGGAATGGCTTGGAGGATATTTAGTAGACGGATCAAAGTATGTTGGGTTCAAAATTCAACTCCTGAGGCCTTGTACTTTCAGAGATACAGCCTGTACAAGATAGGGTTCTGGAATCATCCTGAACTTAGTCATTGTGGAATTGTCACTATAAAAATGTTTCTGTAACATTTCAGACCCTGAAATCTGGAGGATATTTACAGAAATCAATAAGGTATCTGTGGTAAAATTTTCAGCTTCTGGGTCATCTTAAATTTGTAGATACACCTTGTGTAAGATAGGGTATCTGACTAGTCTTATTGACTAGTCTCAAGAAGGTGTTCCAGGTAAAACAATCATAACTTCTTCCTAGAGTATCCAAATTGAGTGGGACTAGTTTCATTGGATCGTGGACAGTCTGTAGTATTTCTCGTGCGAGTTTTAGAATTTTATATCAATTATTTTTTGCAGGGCACGCTATACAAGTGAGATCTCCTAGAAAGGCCAAAAATCGACAAGTTGTGGGGAAGTTACCGTAAATTCCACTTGGCACATCCAATTTTGATCAGACCTATGGCATTGCAGAGAAGAAATATCAGAGAACTACATAAAAGAAAGTTTCATACCTAGAAGGGCCGAAACTTGCGAGATACAACAGAAGAAATATTGTCTAGCAGAACCACCTCAAAATCAAGGTTCAAAAGTGATACTTGGCCAACATGCCACCCAAAAAGGGAACTTCTACACCAAATAAGCCTCCAGAAAATCCTACTTGGACTCTTGATGAAGGTGAAGAAATGTGTAGGGACATAAATGATTTACAAAAGAAGATAGTAACAAGAGATGATGGAGGATTTAAAAGGGGAGATCATGGAAGTATTGAAAAATTTCGTAACAGAGAAGACACCTGAAAGTGAAAATGCATCCCATGAAATTCATGATGAGGACACA
>JASDQU010100882.1:466877-492827 GCA_032191745.1 Picea mariana
TATATATATATATTTATTTGTTTTAAAAAAAAAATTGTTTTGTTTGCAGGTTAAGCGGGAGGGACTTTGGCAACTTGGCCCATAGGCTCCAGTTTTCAAACCTACGCTCTGATACCAGATGTGGTGACCGACATTTAATTTAAACTACCATGAATTAAAACAGAGCAGAAATTTTGAAATTCACTCAATTTTTGCATAATAAGTCTGATATTACAATAAATAAAATTTATTAACAATTCATTCTAAAGATTCATAACTAACCTTAATCTGATGCTGCCTCCTTAGTTTGAATTTGCTCTTCCGCTCCTCTTCCACAGCTTGCTCCTGAAGACACCCCAAAACCAGCCACCCTACCGACCAGTACGCCTAGCCCTAGGACATCGATGGACGTCCTAGCCCTTCGAGCCGAAAACCCCTCAGCCCCGGTGCACTGTAAATCCCACTGTCAATTTCACTCTTTCCCAATGCTTCAAAAATCCCTCTCCCATCCAATGCATGAACCAATCCCCCAAAATGAATAATCCTCCTCACTCCATGGTCCTTCTCCCCCCTTATGCCTCCTTCACCGCCCCCGCACCTTTACTCCCCACCAAACACCTTATCCATCATTTATTCCTTATTTATTATCTTATCCTTTACTTAAATGTTCCTTTTTGCGTATGGGTTACGTTATCCCCCTATGGGATACGTAACCCCCTTTAATCATTACATTTTATTTTCCCCCATTTGTTTAATACATAATTAATCAATTACTTAATTAATAATCAATTAATCACTAACCATTAGTTTAATACTTAATCAATTAATGTCTCATTTAATAATTAATCATTCATTAACCCTTAATTAAGGAGTTAATCATACTTCAGCTAATCATAATCAAAATAATTAATTAACAACATATAATTAATTAAGGTTATATAATAATTATTTATAATTAGCTAATCTTTAGGATTATTTATGAAATTATTCATATTAATAAGAAAAGGGTCATTACATTGAGTACAATCAACATTGGTGAATGTGAGGGTCAAGATGCATGGAAAAAAAGGAAAATTTGTAGGAGAAAATAGAGCAGTTTTCATAGGTAGGTTTTGGGAAAAAAAAGGGAGTGTGGAGTGTTGCATCTTGAAGGAAACCATAGTGGGCAAGTGTGGTAGCTGGTTGGAGATGTAAATTCATGAAGTAGACTATTAGGCCTGTAGAGTGATATTTCTATATGAGAAAGTTCCCTACAATAGTGAGCTTGTTGTTGTGGTTTTTTCTTGTTGCAGCTGACACACTTGGATTCCCCAACAAGGGAGATTCATTTCCAACCTATGTTGAAGACTTGGAGGGAACTAGAAAGGCCCAATGAATTGTGTTAAGTGAAATGGGATCCATTTCCTTGGGTTGTGTAGGTTGAACAAAAGAGAGCTAGTGGATTGGGATAGATGTAGGAAAATTAGCTTATTGTGGGTTATGTTGGGTCGTAAGTGGACAAAGGAGAGATACCCTTTCTTCTAAATTTGTATCCTTGGGCCAAGGGTGATTTGTTGTTGAGACTTAGAGAAAAAAATATATGGTTGGGTGGAATGTCCATCCCCTGCATCCAATTGCACATTTGGTTTAAAAGTCAAGTGTTTATCTTTGTTACATTATTTTTAATTATGAGATTTATTTTCTATGGATATACTCTACTCTTGAGTGAATTTATATGTTGTTGTGTGTATGTATATTTGTTTGAAATTCATAATGTTGTTAAATGAATATTAAATCCTTAATGTATTGCAAGCTATTATGGGTTTTAATCACTGTGTTCTTACTCTAATTTTGATCCTTAACAATGTGTTGTTGAATATGATTTTAATAAATTTCTTTCATGTTTAAATTAATGCTCTTATATGTATGGGTGTTTTTAGCATGATGCATTGCATTTAAATCAGTGGTGTTAGAAAATTTTTATGAGTTTAGTAGTGGGAGGAATTATAGAGTGTCATTAGAGCTTCTAGATTTAACACTGGACCTATATGGGCTGACTACTAGTGTGGATTTGGTAAATTCGTTGTTGTAGAGTTTTTCATCTGTGAAGGATTGGGTAAATTTGTGAAACCATAGTGAAATTCCCAGCTTTATAAGAAAATTCAGGTCGAAATTACACTCAGAATGGTTGAGGAGATGATCGATGGCATCGATATGCAATTTGCAAAGTTAAATGTTCCCTGCAAGTTCAAATTTTGTGTGATCGATGACTAAGATTCATTCTAGATCGGTTAAAATTTCCAAGTTCACCACAAAAAGTATTTGGACAAATTATAAAATTCTCAAAAATTATAAATTTTTAGGATTTTTGAAAAGAAAATCCATACAAGTTATGATGTGGACCATACCAATGAATTTTACATATTATTTTGGTCATCTTGGTTATATATTGACAACATGTATGCATGTTCCCGAAAAGAGCCTTTCTTCATGAGGAAAGTGACTGACCTTATCTTATCAAAAACCCTATTAAGGAAGGTCATCGTAGGTTGCTCCATAGACAGGGTGTGACGACACCTGGTCATCACCCTCTGTTATACAACTAGCATGATATGTCTCCATAGGCTACCCTAAAGCTATGGTGCGACGATGTCAAAAGGCTAAGAAAAGGTTGAACTTCACGAAGGTTGTAGAAGGGGATATTCTATAAGATGAGGTGGCATCTGTATGGTTGGGATCCTACTCGCTTCTCTGATTTAGTGGGATCATCCTAATCTCTTCAACCATCTCTTTTTCCCCTATATAAAGAGGGATTCCTCATGGAAACGGGTAAGGTTAATTAGGGTTAATGAAGGTTGATTCAAGAAAGGTTAATATCGAATAGGATAAGAATTGGATGATGAATTCTACTTCAGTTCATACTTGAGGGCTTCATTTCAATTTATCAAGTCATTCTTGATCTTCTTCATTTAAGGATTGGAGAAAGTGTTTGTGTTGGAGAAAAGGGTCATTAGAAGGGGACCTTGCAACATCAAGGCTTTGGTTGTAATCTCCACTTTGATTTTAATATGATACAGTGATACGTTTCTTTCCCATAAAACTTTCTTTGTTTCATTGTATGATTCCTTGATCACATGCATAAGTTCTCATTGAGTATATTATATTAATTTCACTTTGGTTGGTTTGTGTTCTCTTGCAGATCCAATATCACAGGAGCACTAGAGTGGATCTAGGA
The DNA here is from genome assembly GCA_032191745.1 of Picea mariana. Classification (NCBI taxonomy): domain Eukaryota; kingdom Viridiplantae; phylum Streptophyta; class Pinopsida; order Pinales; family Pinaceae; genus Picea; species Picea mariana. The sequence continues at coordinate 470,071 of JASDQU010100882.1, forward strand.
AGACAACGACAAGAGGAAGTGATATTTAAATGGTATGTTTCTCATCTCTTGTTAGATAGTAAACTCAATTATTAGAGCTTAGGGAAAGCGTCATATTTTGTTCTGTTTTGTTCTAGATCTAGGTGGATCTAGGGATATTTGTTTATGACTGCGTTTACCCATAAGTCCCATAACAATGACATGGATTTTCATGGTCCACATTGGTATTTCTATGTCTGTGGAAGAGTTTGATGAATCAACAAACCATATCAAGTAGGCATTAAATATTAATGTCTAAGATTCGTTTACAGGATTGGGGGAGTTTGATGAATTTTGGAGAGTGTTACAATCGATGAATGATATCACTTTGATAATAAAGATCAATATTCCGGATCTAATGTGGGTTTGGGAAGAAATATTAAGTTTGAGGTTTGTATTTCAGTGACGTCCAAACAAATTTGAAAGAGAATCATCAATAGTTGATGGCTGACGGAGTTTGGGGTTCATATTTTGACAAAGTCCGAACAAACTTGAAACATAATCATCAATGTAGTTCATAGTTTGTATTTCAGCAAACTATAAATAAATTTGAAAGAGAATCACAGATGTATGATAACTGATGGATTTCAAGATTTGAATTTCGACGAAGTCCACACAAAATTGAAATCGAATTGTTGATGTCTGATAACCAATGGAGTTCAGGATTCCGATTTCTATGAAGTTCGAACAAAGTTGAAATAGAATAGCTGATGTCTGATGGTCGATGGAGTTCATGTTTTATATTTCAAATAATTATAAACAAATTTGAAAGAGAATCACCGATTTTTTATGGTTGATGGAGTTCAAGGTTTAGATTTTGGTGAAGTCAAAACAAAAGTTAAAGGAAAATCATTGATTTCCAATTATTGATGAAGGGATTTAGAGATATCTAAAGGGGAAAATGGAATAAAAAGAAGAGGAAGAGAAGGAGATATAATTTGAAATAAAATAAAGAGAAGAGGAGAAAGGGAAGGAGAAAATGAAACATTTACAAAAAAAAAAATCTAGAGCCAAAAACTTGTTTTGGCCATAACATGAGCATTTCAACTTGGAATAGGATGAAATTTTAGGTGTGTGTCTGTAGCGATGAGGGATACAAGAATACTAGTGATGGCCACTAGCCAATTTTTCTTAAATGTTCTTAAAAACGTGAATTAGTGATTTTCAAATATCTAAGTCGTGCTTAGTATTTGGGGCCCAGAAAAAGGTGAAACTTTTATGGGAACTCAAAAAGAAGCATGAAGATACCCATTTGGCCTCTTGGAAAAATACAAGGGGGGTTGGTGTGGGGATACACAAACAAGGAAAAATCCACTATTCTCAGGCGCGTTTCGGGGATTTTCAAAATCTTTGGAGGAAAAGGGACCCCAGATGACTAGTCCAGAAAGTGTTTTTTAGTTTGAATTTTTTCTACACATCAAACCCAAAAACTTTGTCTTGAGGTTGTTTTTTCCAGTTTGCTTCATTTGAGAGATAGCCAATTTTGGCTAAAATTTCCAAGTCTGTATAAAGTTTTAAATCACAAAGTCATCAATTCTAGATTTATACATAATTTGATTGGAGGATCGAATTCTAAATAAGAAAGTTGTTGTGTATTAAAAATCATAAATTCTATATGCATCTGATATAAAAAAAAATCTTATTGCTAACCGATTTTCTTCTATAGGTGGTAGAAAATGGTCTCTGAGATAAATTACATTAGTGAAAACATAACACAATTGAGTTAAAAGAAATTGAAAACTTTAGAAGAATGTAATATTTAGCTCAGAACTTGGAATGAGGCATGAGTAAAGTCATTGGAAAGATAATTAAGAGGAAAATGTATCTAAATAGTCATAATTAGATTGCAATGCATCCATATGTCTCATAAATTCAGCTAAAGAATGACCTATAATCTAATTAATGAAATGTTTTACAATATGCATGATTCTAACAATAATTATTACATGCACATTTCATACAAAATTATAGGTACATGAAAATAGATTTGGTTTTTATATGAGGATTATAGATATGGAGGATATCCAAGGATATTATAGCCATGGGGAGGAGGTTAGAGGTCTACACATGATCATGATAAATGTAGAGACTGAGTCTAATGGATGTAGAGGTAGAGTTGAGCCAATAGAGATCATTGAGACTTTGAAAATATTGCAAAAATAAGTACATAGATATAGGGAAAACAATGAAAGAATGATAATATCTCATGAGGATATGCTACAAAGTTTGAATATGTTGCAGAGACAAGTAAATAAATATTTTGGCACAAATTAAGGATCTAGTGCAAGACAAGTAGAAGCATCCATATCTCATGATAGGAGGGATGATCATAGGGGATATATAAAATCAAGGAGTGTTATTAGACATCATCATCATTCACCCAGACACTCGACCAGAAGAGCACATGTACATTCAATGTCAAAAAGAATCCCAAGTGTGTCCGTTGTATGAAGACAGAGGGGGAGGTTTGTGTATATGATTTGAAAGGAGATATTAGGAATATTAAGCCTCCTAATTTTGATGGGGATCATAAGAAAGATAAATATGAAACAACATGGTTGTTGGGAAATGAGGAAATATTTTCAATTGCACAACTATCCAGTAAATGTAGAATTCATAATTGAAACCTACCATATTCAAGTAAAAACATCTATGTGGTGGGATCAACTCAAAAAAGTTAAGAATATTGATGAAAAAAGAATTTCCTAGAAGAAATTCAAGATATATTTCCAGCAACGATACTTGTCAGAGAATCATTATGAAAATAAGATGAAAGAGTTCTTTTAACTCAAGCTTGGAAGCATGAAAATGGATGAGTATTAGAGGAGGTTCCTTGAATTTTAAAGTTATGTTGGATTCATAAAGGATGAGAAGGTTAAAATCCAAATATTTATGAGTGGGATACCTTGTTTCTACAATGATAATATACATTACAATGAGCCTAGGACATTGGAAGAGACAATAAGGAAAACAAAACACCTTTATGAGAAGAATAGAGGGAGTTCATTTTTCCAAAAGGCTTGGTATGACAAGAAGAAAGGAAATATGGAGCAAAGAAAGAAGGGTTTTAAGACACCATTTTATAGAAACATTTCTTAAGCATATCAGCAAGGAAAACCAACATAGAATGAACCCAAGATGACAAATTCATTTTGGAAAAGTACAATTCAACAACCCATAAAATATTGGGGATGTGAGGGAGACCACTTGTATAGAGATTTCCCTCACAAAGGACAAAGGATGAGGACTTTTCAAAATATTTAAGAGGTTGATATAGTTGATAGGACATGCGAAGAAGCATGCTAAGGATTTATGTATCCTTGGAAAAAAAGAAAGAAGATTACCAATATCCCATGATTGAAGTAGAAGATAATATTAATAACCATCCCATAGCCATTTTAATGTATTATGGGGTTAGCCATAGTTACATAAATCCTAATATTGTTGAAATATTTTATTTTCAAACAAAAAAACATGAGAAATCATGGTTAGTTCAACTAGCCACATGAGCTAAGAGAAGGATTAATAAGATATTTAAGGATTGTCCAATGGACATGAATGGACTTAGAACAAAGGTAGATTTTAACATCATATCTTTAGGTTCATATGACTATTTGATTGGTATGGATTGGTTGGAAAAGAATCATTATTTCCTATATTTATACAATAGGGAATTCTCTTGCCTTGATGAGGAAGGGAAACAAGAAAAAGTTCAAGGGATTCCAAGGCATGTATCTATTAGAAAAATTTAAGCCATGTACTTAAAGAAGAGTTTTAGAAATAACCCCATATTTATGCAGTCCATATGGAAGAGGTAGCCAAAGATAAAATTCCAATAGTTGAATACCATCTGATCTTGATGGATTCTAAGGATGTATTTGGGGATATTCCAGGGTTTCCATGAAAGGGAGACATTGATTTCTCCATTTATTTGGTTGTAGGAGTTTCCCTACTATCCAAGACCCCTTATAGGATGGGCACATCAGAGTTGAAGGAATCATAAATGAAACTTGAAGAACTTTTGAAGAAGGAGTATATAAGCCCAAGTGAGTCACCTTGGGGTACCCCAGTGATTTTTTGTGAAAAATAAGGATGGAACCTTAAGGTTGTGCATTAATATCAAAAAACTAAATAAGGTTAACATAAGGAAAAARAATACCCCTTTCTAAGGATTGATGATCTAATTGATTAACTGAAAGGGGAAATAATATTTTCCAAGATTAACTCGTGGATAGGATATCATCAAGTAAAAGTGAAAGAAGAATATATCAACAAGAAAACATTCAGGACAAGATATGGACATTATGAGTTTGTGGTGGTGCCATTTGGGATATCAAATGCACTAGCTTCATGTGTTTGATGAATGGAGTGTTTAAGGAATATTTGGACAATTTTGTAATTGATTTATTAGATGATATACTCATCTACTCAAGGACATAGGAGGAACATGATCAACACTTGAGGATGGTGCTACATGTATTGAGGGAGCATCATTTGTATTCCAAGTTAAGAAAGTTCACTTTCTATCAAAGGAAGAGCCATTACTTGGGCCATATTATTTCAGAGGAGGGTATAGTAGTTGACCCTAATAATATATATTCCATTAGAGGGTGGCCAAAACTAAGGAGTGTTACAAAGGTTAGATCATTCATGGGAATTTTCGGTTATTATAGAAGATTCAGTAAAGGTTTTTCAAAGATTGCAAACACAATTAATTCTTTGCAAAAGAAGGGCGTAAAATTCAAATGGACTTTTGAATGTGAAGAATGTTTTCAAAAACTGAAGGATATTTTGACAAGTGCACCAATATTGAAGATTGCATACCTATATCAAGATTGTTTTGTATGAATTATTTCATGCAAGGGAGGGCTTGGTGGATTCCTCATGAAAAATGGGCATGTAGTATGTTACGAGTCAAGAAAATTGAAAGAACATGAGAGGAACATTTCCACACATGATTTAGAATTGGAATTTATCATTCATGCATTGAAAATGTGGAGACACTATCTCATGGGCATAAAATTTGAACTAAGGATAGACCATAGTGGTATGAAACATTTGATTGGACAACCAACACTAAATGTCAAGAAAAATAGATGGCTAGAATTCCTTAGTGAGTATGAATTTGATATAAATCATATCAAAGGCAAGGAGAACCAAGTGTCTAATGCACTCAACCGTAGAGTGCATGATATGCATGCTACGGACATTAGCATGTATAGTTCTAATTTAAAAGATAAAATTTTAGAGGCTGCAAATTTAGATAAGCATTATTTGAAAATAAAAGAATCATTACAACAAGAAAACTTTCAATAGAAATTTAAGGATTATGAGATAAAAGAGGATGGATTCCTCATGTACAAGGGAAAGGTATATGTGCCAAAGTCCAAAGAGCTAAAAAATATAGTGTTGGGGGAAATGCACAATCTGCCTTATGTTGGGCACCCATGATATCATAAATCAATTGCAATTGTAAGAGGCCAATAATTGTGGCTAGGAATGAAGAAAGAGGTGGTTGATTACATAGTCAAATGCTTGGAATATCAAAAGGTAAAGGCTAAGCATGGACATCCAGTTGGACTGCTACAACCATTACCTATTCTTGAGTAGAAATGGGGCTATGATTCATAAAAGGGGGTACACTTCCTTGGGTTGTACAGGTTGAGGGGAAGAAGAGATTTATGATTGGAAATGTAGTGAGAGTTGTGAACTTGCAAAAATATCGAGTATTGTGATGTCAAATTTTGTATATGTATGTCGGTATGGTGCTATGCACCAAGGAAAGTGTAAATTTGAAGTGGGAATGGAATGTAACATCCTTATTTTTAATCCCTAGTTTGGTGATGTAAAATTTAAATGTGATATATGGACATGGACTTGATGATGTAATATGTAAACATTGTATATAGAAATAATAAAATAAAAATGTAATGCCAACTACAGATGGAAACATATGGAGTAATGGGGGATAATTTTCCAAAAGAGAGGGGACGTTCTAAGAAGGGGGTCAAAGGGGGAATTATTCACGGGTATTAATCCCAACCCACTCTCTAAAATTATCATTATGTATAAACCTTTGTTTTTTCTATTTGAGTGTTCCCAAATCCAATCATTAAACACATATAAGAGGGTTGGTGTGAAAAGTCACATCCCATAGTTATGAGAGCATGGGATATGAGTAAAATTAAAATTAGGGAATGTGACAGTCAAAATGCATGGACAAAAAGGGAAATTCGTAGGGGAAAAGAGAGCAGTTTTTACATGCAGGTTTTGGGATAGGGAGGGATTGCAAAGTGTTGGAGCTTGAAGGAAACCATAGTGGACATGTGTGGCAGTTGGTTGGAGCTGTAAATTCATGAAGAAGTAGGCTTTTAGGTTTTATAGAATGCTTCATTTGCGGACAGAAGAAGCCTCCCTTGGATTATGGACCCCTATGCCAAGACATAAATACTACAAGTGGACACTAACATGCCTTTGAATTCAATTTAATCAATCAGAAAGAGAGAGGGAGATAGGGCGTGATGCACCTTGTTTCGAAGTTTATCCTCACTGCTTCCAATCCAAGATTGGTCTCCAAACGCCTTGGTGCAACTTGATACATGCAATAGGAAGCAAAGAGAAACTACTACCTCCTACTCTAGTTGATTAGGACAAACAAATTCATCTACGAAGATTGAAGAGAAAATAGATAAGAACATGAAAGAATACACAAGATTGAAGGAAATAGGCCAAGCATATTCAAATGAGAACCGAACAAAAATACTTACAAACCATGGATGATGATGCAACACTTCTCCAATCTCTCCTTGTACATCCCTTGCATGAATATACCAAGATCAAAGGTTTGATACCTGGAAGACTCCCCCTTTCACCTTGGAAATCCCTCAATATATAGGCTTGAGAGGCAAAACTACCATGAGAAAATGAGTAGTATGGTTGAGGATATGTATCCTTGAGATTTTTATCAKATCCTAAAGTGAATCCCAAGCATGAGRGTCGAACACAAATAACCCAATATGAAGGAGATGGCCCATAGATTAAGGTGGAGGAGATCCCCCTTTTCTCTCAACAAGAATGGTGTTCCCCTTGAGTGAGAGACATGGTTCCATTCACCAAAAGTGGAGATACCTATACATGGGTAGGGGAGCATTKATTCTCCCTACATATGGCTATGGGGGCGCCACCCTTCATAAATGCTCAAAAATGGGTCGAATTTTCCAAGGAAAAAGTGTGTTTTGAACTAGAAATGATGGGTTTCCTCCTCCCATATGAATTAGGGGTCATGAAATTTTGTTTTAATAATGTAAAGGGGTGGAGACACCTCACAAAGTGAATTTGGCACTTGGGAAGGTGCATGTGTGACTTTGTGATACTTAGGGTGAGATACCTAGGTGTGAAATTTTAGTGTGTAATAGATGTCCTCTAAAGTGTGAGGTTAGAAGATAAACTGATGGCCGAAACACTTTATAAATTATTCAATGTAAGGGAGATGGAGTGGGAGAACCTGGCAGAATATGCAAACAATCTGAACAATATTAATATATGTTCCATTTCCAAAGTAGACATACCTATCCTCAGAATACGAGGTGACTCAAAGCACAACCATTGACCAATACACTATGGATACATGAAATATTGACTAAGGATATAGACACCAAATATACAATGTGTATCCATACCTCCATGACATGAACTGATTGCAACCATGAAAAATACACCTTGGAGCTACAAGATGAAAAAGCGTAGTCGTGTATCAATACAATGTTGATCTATGTGACAATATATATATATATATATATATCAGTAATATTGTTAGCATGATGATTTTATTGAAATATTTTTCATTCTCAAATGATCTCCATCACAACCTAGGTAAAGCACATAATAGAGTGAGCACCTAACCTAGGGTCTTCATCCCAATTCCAAAACAGTACGAATCTATCCATGTGAATAAATGTCTTGATTTAGAACATGGTAGAAACCACTTGATTATCGGTCATTGAGGTAAGATGTTAAAAAGTGTGATGGAAATCACCAATGATGTGAATGACTACCAAGGTATACCCTAGTACATTCCACCGAATGTGACTAAATGAGTTGAGGTCAAACATTCATGAAATCATCTGATTAGAGGTCAATGATGTAAACCTACTGTCAGAAGCGAGGAGGCCTGCCATTAAGGCATGCAGGTCCCAATGTGTTAACTGGTTTCTAATTCTAATTCATAGATAATGTGCTAAATTCGAGAATATATGCATCAAAGGAGGGCCTTGATGTATCCCCCTTCATCAACACAAAACTGACATATGAAAGTTATGTGAGATGGTGAATCAAATGAGTATGGACTGACACAAGAAACAAAAATTGGTAATATTGTAGATGGATGGTTTGAAGTAACACTTCCCTTGAACATGATGAGGCATGACAAGTGACTTGGCATCATTGACTCGATGAGTACCAAGAAATTAATGTGATGACAATAAGAGCAGTCTTCGACTGGAATGGAAAAGTATGGAGACACATGGAATTGGTATGACTCATAGGAAAACATATTACCCAAATGTAAGGCGAGACACAAACAAGTGCCATGTTCAAGGGCCACAACAACTGCCATAAAGGATTCCAAAACACTTGAATGACGTCCTTCAATTTTCCCCCCATCCAAATAGATGAGTACCTCTTTCTTTTTTAACGATCTTGAGGAGGATAATAGATTCCCAGTATAGCTCATCCTTTAGATGAGTCCCTCAACATATGTTTAACGAACCTAAGTAAGGAGAGGTTTGGTCCTATATGGGTCCTGGATATTGGACTCGCATAGGTCCTTCAATGCATAATTTTACGAGCCTAAAGAAGGTAAAATCAGTGGTTTTTCACATTTAGAGAGTCTAAAAAAAACTTAAATATGACTCCATGAGTGCCTTTTTCATAAATTCAGTCTCCCAAACCTGAAAAAAGTGTAAAACAATACAAGGGATAACTCTTCTAATCATGCTTGATTAGACTAGTCCTTTTTTGTAATAAGTCTTGTGAGGCTGAAACAGAAATAAACTACCACTCAAAAGATGCCCTTTCAAACCTTTTAACAAGTGTTAAAGGAAGCAAGCTCACTCGAAAATCTTTTCATGTTTAGATAGTCTGAAAAGAGATTAAAGGAGACTCGGTAACCTATTCTTATGTATTAACAAGCATGAGAAAGAACAAAGACCAAGAAAAATTCCCAACGTAATGTCAAAAGGTTTCAAATGGGACCCATGTATATTTGGTACTTTACCCCTAGCTACGTGATGGAAGCTAGTGACTTTTCTCTAGCATGATGTCTAGAGGCTTGGGATCTTCCCCCCCAAGCTTTGTTTCATCCACTAATGCATAAGTTGTCACTGTTTTCTTTACCATATGGAGAAAAAGTGTCAAGAAACAAAGGTGGGTGAAAGGAAGGTTGAGTTACAAGATCTAGTGAAAGACTCGACTTAATTCCTACAAGATATGACAAAATACTTAACTGAACGAGAGTGGCGGTTGTTTCATTTTTTAATGATATTGAGGCAAGAAAAGAATTATTCTCATAAGCATCTGTTTATTTTTTTAATGAGCTTGACGATAACAGATAAACTATGATCAAGGATGGGTTTCATTTTTTAACCAGATTGAAATAAAAAAATAAAATATGCTCAAATACCTCTACTTGATCATGGCTTCCAAGAGGATAATTCTCTATAAGGAATACATGTCAAGGGACAAACCTCAATCATGGCTTCCAAGATATCTTCACTAGATGGAAAAACTACACTCTAAAAGGAATACATGTCGAGGGCCACGATAGGGGTAGGGAGATCAGGCTCTAATAGCCCTATAAAAGAGTTTACCATGTAAACTATTGGATCTAAATCATAAGGGTGAGATTCCTTCTCATTTGGATTTTAATGAATGCGACAGGTTGCCACATAATTGACCTGTGGTGGGGTGAATGTCACTGGCATGTAAGGACCATTATGGGAATTCAGATGGTTGACTATCATATGAGGGCCAATGAATGAAAGATGGTCTATGGTCACCATGTTTCCATTGTGAGGGAAATAGATCAATAGAAATACCATGGACACAGCAACCTTCATAGCATGAACATAGTCTCACTCGAGGAGAAAATTAAAATTCAAGGGGTTGTGGACTACCATCACATCAATGAAGAAAATTTTCCCTCCCAAAGTAACATGAAACTAAGGAAGGACCCCCAAAGGTTGAGTAACTCTCCATTTAAAAGCCAACAGATTATGATTCATCGATGCAAGTGGAGGAAAACCTAAATATTTCCAAGAAATGGAGGAAAAAATATTAATGGATGCACCCTTGTTGACTGTTAGTCCTTGATTTTGCAAATGACTAATAAGAAAACCTTGTCCCTGCCCTATCCTTTCCTAGATTTATTCTATGCTCTTTTTCTTCTTCTATAGTTTTTAAGGTGTGCTTGCATTACTGGTTTTGAGTGTTTTTAACATGAATTAGTGTGATTAATATTAGAATTAGACTTCTAGGATATTTCCATCAATTCAAACGTCTTTTTCTCATTTCAATTTGAATTTTTTTTTATGGGAAAAGGCGCTACAAGAATAGCGTTATTCTTGTAGCGACAAGAGTAATCATTATTTCACATGCACTACTTCAAAAGATCATGTCAGATGATGCCTGAGATCTTATCCTAAAATCCAACGTCATTGAATATTAAATATCAAAGTCATGCCCTCAGTTTTATACTCATTCAAAGAGATCGGGGTTGTACTCCTTCACTCTAAATCATATCACAAGTCACCAACCTCTTCCACAACATTTTCAGAAAATCTATAGTTGTTGCTGACAAAAACCCTAGACAGAATCTGAAATTCAGTGATATACATTATGGAACCTAAGAAAAGCGGGCAAGTTACCCGAGTATAACTAGAGGTCATTGAATTGCTTGAAACTTACCCAGATATTTTGCAAAGGCTCAGAAGGTTAGGGTGGTTTAATTTCTTCTCAAAGCTACAGGGCTATCATGAGGGAATTTCTTTGATATTTTCTTAGAAATTTGTTGATACAACAAAAAGTGCAGGGGAGGAAAAGGTCCAATCACCTATGACTTCGTTATACAAGGGGAAAAAGGTCAAATTAGAGCCTAAATATGAATATGATACTATGGAAGAATAACAAAATGATAGGAAGTGAAAATAGGTAGTAGATCACCCCATGAAGCATGTGACCAAAGATTCCAAAAAACTAAGTATAAAGTCCAAACCTTACCCAAATCATCTCTGAAAAGGGTTATTCAACAAATATTGAAAATAATCCATTTGAGGTTGAGATCAAATCAGAATTTGATTGTTTCCTAGAGACAGAGCTACAAGATTATCAGGAGATTAAAATGTCAAATAATGCTAAAGCAAAGGAGATTGATGGTATTTCATCTTATAAATATTATAATCATGATTTCAAAGTCAAAAATCCTAGGTTCTATATTGATTTGAATCGGTCTGCTCCATTTGAAGAACATATAGAATTTAGAATGGAAATAAGGAATGAAAATGACAAGGTGAAAGAATTAAAAGCTATAATTAGGCCAACAAAGCACAGAAAAAGAAGAAAAAAACAGAGGAAGAGTTGGCAATTCACACCCACGATGAAGTTTCTTGTTCCAAATGATGATCCCGAAGACAACAAAGGAATCCATATAAGAGAATCAAGAAAAAAGAAGAAAGATGGAAATCAAATATAGACAATACTCCTCCCCCCCCCCCTGTTTTAGTCTTTATCTTGAAGAGAATTTTTTGAAATGATGGAGATGATTTNTACTCCTCCCCCCCCCCTGTTTTAGTCTTTATCTTGAAGAGAATTTTTTGAAATGATGGAGATGATTTATTTGAAACCAAAAGATGTTTTTTTGGGGAACTTCCCCTTCACAAAATCCTCTCTCAATTTTTTCATAGCTATCACAGTTTAATAGGTTCGGATATATCTTTGAGGCCTATTTTTCAGAGATTTCACAGTAAATGATTTCATGTTTTAGTGACTAATTTTTGGCGAGGTTTCAAAGTAGCGGGAGAAGAATTTTTGGAAAAAAAAAAGATGTTTATATTGGGAACAGTCCCCTTCACAAAAACCTCTCTCTGGTTTTACACAGCTATCACAGTTTAAGAGGTTCGAATATATGTTTGAGGCCTATTTTTCAAAGATTTCACAATAAATGATTTCTTGTTTTAGTGACCAATGTTTGGTGAAGTTTCAAAGCAGATGGAGATGAATTTTTGGAAAAAAAAGAGGCTTTTGTTGGAAACGCACCCCTTCACAAAAACCTCTTTCTGTTTTTACACAAAGATCACATTTTAGGATATACAAAGAGATTTTTGGACCCTATTTTTTTAGGAATTTGCCAGATTTATTTTCCTAAACAATCTCATGGACAACAGTTGATAAGMAAACTCATCAATTMGACTTGGAGATCATATCTGATCCACTCCTTGATTATTTGAAACAAGAAAATAAATATATATGAGGAGGTTTTCAAATCCATTTCTTTTGGATYTTGATAAATATGTATTCTTTCTATATAAACATGATAGAAGGAGAAGTTAAAAAGGGGATGGGTTGGGAACCATTAGCCAATTTTGAAGAACATTCTATTGTAAAGACAACCATATATTTCAATTGGTACTAAATGATAAAGGCAATCTGATGGTTAGATTTCTARTTATTGTCTATTTTTCTATCTTTTTCCTACTTGAATGCATGCTAATCTTCTACAATGCATGTGATGTATCTTGTTTATGAGTAAGCCAGTGAAAACTTTACTGATTGTTTGTTCATAATCAGATTTTCTTTCAAGTATTTTTCTCTTGTGTCTTGAAATATATTTAGGATCGAGAGTTTCATGTGTGAGTGGACAAATTGAAAGCTTACATATTTTCCCTTTCTTTATATTGATTTTTCCATATGATCCATTAGATTGACTACCATAAACTAAGCCATTGAGATATGTTTTTTCTCTTGCATGTTTAAGATATATTTTTCACATTATCCTTAACCCAACCTTCAACCAGTTCAAAACCTAAATGAAAAATTCACCCATAAAACCATTGCAATAACTTGATTATGCCCTATCTTTCCCTCTCACAGTCAAGTGAAACTTTAGGGACTAAAATATTTTGGTGTCATTGCTGAGGATAGAGACATGAATAATTTATCCCTGGGAGAACGAAAACGATCAATTATAGCTCTTGATGGTGAACAAGATTTGGACACTTTTTCTGACTGTATCATTCACCTGGCGAATCCATGAAGGAAGAATCCATTTCCAACTCCACTGATCCAAAATGTCGAAGGATATGGAAGCTATTTTGGCACAGAGGTTTGCACCATTTAATTTCTTTGATATTGTTGGTTTCCCTAATGATGTTCCCACTATAGATATATGGGGAGATTGCCTTCCACGGTTTAGAGAAAAGGATGAGGACAATTTTGCACTACATTTGATTGAGTTTCATTAATGCGTGGATCAACTGAATATACATCATGAATATGTATTGGTGAAAATGTTCATGTATTCATTGGATGGCTATGCAAGGAAATGGTACAAAACTCTTCCTGCTTCTAGTATTTCCTCTTTGAAGGTATTTCATGATGTTTTTTATTCACATTGCAAGAGAATTTACCCAGCTGAAAGGATTTTTGAGCATTGTTGTGAGGGATATGCATTATATATTCATTATTTAGCAGTTGATTCATTTAGCAATACAGATGAAGAGGATGATTACATCGAAGAAGAGGTAGAAGATTCATTATCAGTCATATCTTCTTCTAAATTTGTCTTATAGCCGGAAGATTTTCAACATTCTAATCTTGAAATTCATAAAAATGATACTTTAGATGCATTTGGCATCAATCCAAATGTTTCTAATAGTAGTGACTATGATACAAACGTTGTTCCTAATCTGTTTGAATATCAATTGTTGACTGAAGAAATTCTTGTTGAAGACCATACTATAGATGAAGAAGAAAAACAAGAAGTTGCAAATGTATTTGATGTTGTTTCATATGTGTCTTATGGTCAAATTCTAATGATGATCAAGCAACATATATGCGCTCATTTTTTCAATATGATTGTGAAGTAGAGGTCCTTGGTTTTCAAAGTTCATTTTTTTTTTCAAATCATCCTTTATTTGATGAGTATGATGATGACCTTGAAGTCCTACATCTAGATGTTGATGATATGACAAATTCTAACCAACAAATTCATGAAGGCATCCATTCCATCGTCCATAAGGAGACAAATCTAGTGTATGATAGCTATGCATCTGAAGGTAGTGTGGAAGATGAGGAGCAACCTCTTGATTCTCATGATGATAATGTTGTTTTGAACAATGTTATCCAAGAAGCATATGAGAAAATACCAGATGATTTTGATAAAACAAGTGATCTTCAAATGAATTATGCTCTCATAAATGGAGCATAGATCATATAGCAACAATATTGCTTCTTGTATCAGCTAGAGATGCAACACAATTGGTAGGATCCTGTGGCTATATACATGGAGTTCATATTTTTACGAGTTCAAAGTTTTGCAGTTTTTGGAATTAGAGGAGATTTGTAGTTGTAAGTATTGGCTGCCCATTAGCTTTATGCTGCAAAAATTTCATCTTTTTTTCATTAACTTATCAAGCCGCAAATGGGTTGGACATTCTATCACTGTAATGTTTGATTGGCTATATTGGCAATTTCATATCACATGATCAACTTGCTCCTACCGGTTAGAAGTAGTAGGATGATTGAATAAGCTTGCATCTGAGTAGCTTGTTTTCAGTTTATTGGTATGATCAGTAATAAAGACTCCATAAGCCCAATGGAAAGACTACTTGTAGTTTTGTGGTTGTTATTTTTGGATTGCAAATAAAGGAATGGCTGGATAGGGAAATAATTACTGTAAAAGTTGATGATGATTAGGAAGATAAAGGTGTTATTCAACAAGTTCTTAAAGTTTCATCATGAAACTTTATCCCAAGAAGGACCCAATGTTAGTCCTTGATTTTGTAAATGACTGATAAGAAAACCTTTTCCCTGCCCTATCCTTTCCTAGTTTTATTCTATGCTCTTTTTCTTATTCTATAGTTTTTAAAGTGTTCTTGTATTATTCTTTTTGAGTGTTCTTAACATGCATTAGTATGATTAAGATTAGAATTAGACATCTAGGATCTTTCCATCAAGTCAAAAATATTTTTCTCATTTCAAAATTGAAATTTTGCTTATGGGAAAAGGCGCTACAAGAATAGCGCTATTCTTGTAGCACTAGGAGTAATCATTATTTCACATGTGCCACTTCATAAGATCATGTCAAAGGATTCTCGAGATCTTATCCTAAAATTTGGCATGATTGATGATTAAATATCAAATTCATGTCCTCAGTTTTATACTCAGTCGAAGAGATCAGGGTTATACTCCCTCACTCTAAATCATATCACAAGTCGCCAACCTCTTCCACAAAATTTTTAGAAAATCTATAGTTGTTGTTGACATAAACCCTGGACAAAATCTGAAATTCAGTGATCTGCATTATGGCACCTAAGAAAAGCGAGAAAATTACCCATCTAGAACTAGAGGGCATTGAATTGATTGAAACTTATCGAGAGATTTCATAAAGGCTCAAAAGGGTAGGGTAGTTTAACTTCTGCTCAATGCTACAGGGAGATCATGAGGGAATTTCTTTGATATTTTCTTAGAACTGTGATGACACAAAATAAAGTGTAGGGGAGGAAAATGGACAATAACCTATGAATTATTCATACAAAGGGAGAAAGTTCAAATTAGAGCCCAAAGATGAATATGATACTATGGAAGAACATCAAAATGATAGGAAGTGAAAACATGCAGCAGATCACCCCATGAAGCATGTGACCAAAGCTTCCAAAAAACTAAGTATAAAGTCAAAAATCTTACCCAAATAATCTCTAAAAAAGGGTTATTCAACAGATCTTGAAAATAATCCATTTGAGGCTGAGATCAAATCAGAATTTGATTGTTTCCTAGAGACAGAGCTACAATATTATCAGGGGATTAAAATGTCAGATAATGCTGAAGCAGAGGAGATTGATCGTAGTTCATATTATAAATATTACAATCATGATTTCAAAGTTGAAAATCATAGGTTCTCTATTGACTTGAATCGGTCTTCTCCAGTTGAAGAACATCTAGAATTCATAATGGAAATAAGGAATGAAAATGACAGGGTGAAAGAATTAAAAGCTATAATTAGGCCACCAAAGCACAGAAAAAGAGTTGGAAATTCACACCCATGATGAAGTTTATTGTTCCAAATGATGAGCCTAAATACAACAAAGGAATCCATATCAGAGAATCAAGAAAAAAGAAGAAAGACATACTCTCTGTTTTCCCTTGTTTTAGTCTTTATCTTCAAGAGCGGTTTCTGAAACTATGGAGATGAATTATTTGAAACCAAAAGAGGTTTTTATTGAGAATGAGCCCCTTAACAAAAAAATATCTTGGTTTTTACATAGATATCATATTTTAAGAGGTTAGAATATATATTTGAGGCCTATTTTTCATAGATTTCACAATAAATGATTTCATGTTTTAGTGACCAATTTTTGGCGAGGTTTCAAAGAATTTGGAGATGCATTTTTGGAAACCTAAAGAGGTTTATGTTGGTAACGGTCCTATTCACAAAAACCTCTCTCAATGTTTACACAACTATCATATCCTAAGAGGTTCGAATATATCTTTGAGGCCTATTTTTTAGAGATTTCACAATAAATGTTTTCCTGTTTTAGTGACCAATTTTTGGCGAAGTTTCAAAATAGATGGAGATGAATTTTTTGAAACCAAAAACGGTTTTTGTTGGAAACAAGCCCCTTCACAAAAAAAGTCTCTCTGTTTTGACACAACTATCACATTTTGGGAGATACGAAGAGATTATTGGACCCTGTTTTTCAGGAATTTGCCAGATTTATTTTCCTAAAAAATTTCATGGATTGCAATTGATAAGCCACCTCATCAATTCGACTTGGAGATCAGATATCATCTCCTCCTTGATTATTTGAAAAAATAAATTAAATACAGATGAGGATTCTTTCAGATCCATTTCTTTTGGATCTTGATAAATATGTATTCTTTCTATATAAACAGGGTAGAAAGAGAAGTTAAAAACGGGATGGGTTGGGTACCATTAGCTAGTTTTGAACAACACTCTATGTTAAAGACAACCATATATTTCAATTGGTACTAAATTCTAAAGGCAATCTGATGGTTAGATTTCAAATTCTTGTCTATTTTTTTTATCTTTTTCCTACTTGAATGCATGTTAATCTTCTGCAATGCATATGATGTATCTTGTTTATGAGTAAGCCACGGAAAATTTTATTGATTGTTTGTTCATAATCAGATTTGATTTCAAGATTTTTATCTTGTGTCTTGAATGATATTTAATATCAAAAGTTTCATGTGTGAGTGGACAAATTGAAAGCTTACATGTTTCCCCTTTCTTTATATTGCTCTTGCCATCTGATCCATTAGATTGACTACCATTTACTAAGTCATTGAGATATGTTTTTCCTCTTGCGTGTTTAAGACATATTTTTCACATTATCCTTAACCCAACCTTCTACCAGTTCAAAACCTAAATGCAAAATTTACCCATAAAACCATTGCAATAACTTAATGATGCCCTAGCTTTCCCTCTCATCGTCAAGTGCAACTTTAGGGACTAACATCAACAATAGTTTGAGGAACGTCCCTACCAAAAACCTAAATAGTGATTTGGAAAGGTACATATGAAGGGAGACAAGATTTCGACAGTGCACTCCAATCTAAAAGAATGACCTCATTACTTGGAGGGGGTTTTGTTGGCATGGGTGAAGTTCTCCCTAGTCCAAAAAAATATATAGAAATAGGAAAGAACTAAGAAACATCATCACTCTTCCCAGGATGAGTGGGATCGACCAAGGGTGGTATTAGATCGACCACTTTAACTTCACTCTCCAAGGGTAGAGTGGGATTGATCAAAGTGGAAATCAGACCAATCACTAGATCGACTGACTCAATTGATGATTGAACTAGATGGATCACCTGATCAACTAGATTGACTTATGATGGAACTGGATTGACAAGTTCATCAACCAATGGAAGGGTGGGATATGGAAGTTGTTGTTGAAAATCAAAAATATTGTCCAACAGATATGAAGCCTCATCCATACAAGATCAGAGGTAACTGCGGTGCATCTCCTTACATAACAAGCAAGGAAATTTGACTTTACCCTTCTTACTTGCAAACTGATTATCACTAGTTGATGGTTTGTCACCAACATGATCTACAGTGGTTGATGAGATGGGTTGAGAACCTTGAGCCCTCACATATACAACCTTTATAATACAAGGGAAATCCTTAAGAAGGTGGTCACCATTACAAATTATGCAAGGGAATTTGGGCTTGCGATGCATCTTGGTGGACTTGTCGACATTATCAACACTCCCATCATGATGAACAGTAATTGGTTGATAGCTTCCAACATGTCCTACATTGGTTGGAAGTTATCAAAACTCCCAGCATGATGAGCAGTAGTTGGTTGATCACTTCCATCATGTCCTATAGTGGCTGGAATTTTTCCCTCTAGCTTATTTTTCTTCTTCTTAATCTTCATTTTATGCTTTTTCTTATCTACCTGGTTACTAGATGTAGAGCTTTAACTAGGAGAAGAGGAAGAATGAGAAGAGTACCCCATGGGTGAAGACGGTAGAGGATCAACATGAGGTTGACGTTCCTAGGGTGGATTACTTACAAAATAAGCATTAAGATCATTTACGTTCATCCTAGTGGAAAACAACTAGACTGGTAACCCAATAGTGAGTCTAGGAAGAGTCAAAGTGCTGAAATAAGGAGGACCAACATCTCCCACAGAAGGAGAAACAAATGGTATCCTAGGAAAAGAGGTCCCTTCATTGGTAGTTCTAGGAACTAATTCCATAGACACAAACTCAATCCTAAGGTCTATCTAGGGAGAACAAACAACAATACACGCTAAAAAATCTATGAAGGAAACCAAACAAACAAACCTTTTCACAATGAAGTGATAGTTAGTGATGAAATCTAACTTCGCAGGATCAAAGTGAGAAGGGGATGGAACAGACCAGGTGGATTAATTACGTTGGTGACCTACTTAATGGAATTACACCTTGGTGCAAGTTCCCTTAGGGTCTATCTATGGGTTACCCTCCGAGGAGCCCAAGTGAGTTTGACCAATGTTTGACCCAGTTATGAGAAAGACTCCCCTTCCATGTCACCTTTTGTATGAACCCTAAAGACAAAGGCCACTAAGGTTACCAACTTGTAGTTAGCCTCCAGGTGGGTACATTCGATAGTTAGGATAGAACATATGGGCATGATATCAAGTCCAAAATTCTTCTAGAGGACTGAAGACAAGAAGATTTGTAAACTTCAGAGGAACTCAAATGGATTTGAGATTCATGAAGCTCTGAGACCCAATGAAAAAATCCGATTATCAGAAATAAATCCTAGTATAAGATCATTCCTCTATGATTGGTTAAGCCTTGGAGGGGTAATATCCGTTTCTCTCCCACATGTGACCTCATGTTTAACCCCTGTGTGAGAGGGGGGTCATATCTATGCTTATACAAAAATTGGATTTTCTCTCTCTATCGCAAGATTATATGTTTGTTTATGGATTTGGAAGGTTATTCTCAACACCTACTCCAAATCCCTACACTTAAGCTAATGTAGGTTTAGATGCCTAGAAAGAAAATTTTCTAGATCAATTTTAATTAACATTTTGATTATTAGAATGTTGTTTACTAAAAGGTGTGGAAGAGAAACTGATGATATGCATGAATTTGAATCCAAAAGAGTGAAACATAATGAGATGAAAATCTTTCTATTCAATGAACTCTATATATGGAAAGGAGAAGATTCCTTTTCCATTCCCAAATGCATAAACCTAATGCAGTTTACCACCCAAAACCTTGAATGAAATCAATTTATTTCTCATTTGATTATAAATTCACTGAATCTAAATCAAATTCAAGTTTTTTATACTTCCTTACTTTCAATGCAATAATCCAATGTAGATACAATGGAATATGAAGTAAAATGATTGAACAAGTAATGCACTCAAAACAATGACAAGACTGAAAGAACGCAAACAATGAGGAAAACACTCAACAATCCTTAAATATGAGTAGCAAGAAACAAGTATTCAAGCTAGGTTGTGGAAAGCAAAATAATCTCAATCATTCAAAAAAGCTAGATGTTCTAAAGAAGATTGAACAGAAACTGAAGACAAATCAAACCTTTTTAGACTATTCCAATCAATCAGATAATTGAGAACATCATGAGATAAAGACCAACCCAGTGAAAATTAAGGTAAACCAATCTTGTAATGTAGAAGAGGTTTGCAAGCTCAACAAAGGTAAAAATGAGTTATAAGTATAAAATCCTCAATCCAAGCAAAGTCAAAGTCAATCAGGAGTCTCTAGGAAAAAATCCCTTCACAATCAGACTCAGAGAGAGTAGGCAGAAGGAGGCAAAAATGTTGATGATTACAATTGCATGAGACATCCTCCAAGAAACATACTAAGTGAGTCAGCCTAAAAGAGAGCCCGTGAGTTGGGTGTGCCCATGATATGGGTGTGTTGTTCCTCTCTGAGATGGAGAAGGAATGTTGTGTGCCCCTGTGTGGTGTGAGGAATCCCATGAGTTGGGTGTGCCTATGATATGGGTGTGTGGTTCCTCTATGAGACAGAGATGGAGCATTGTGTGCCCCTGTGTGGGCTGAGGAAGCCCATGATTTGGGTGTGTCATTCTCTTTGAGACGGAGATGAAACAATGTAATGGCCTCCTTTTTGTAGATATTTGAGATGATTTGATACTCCAGATGATTCTCCTATGAGACGTAGTGAGAAATATATCTTCTGAATAGGATGTGCATGTGGTTGAGCATAGGTGAACATGATCCTAGTGGTTGAGCACTAGTGAGTGTATGAGATCCCTTGCTATATTTTCCAAGCTTCATACTTACCTGTAACCCTATTTGTGATGTAAAGGGTACATGTCGACCCCACCATAAAGTGAAAGACAATTAATGTAAAAGATAATTAATATGGTAATTATTAATTATATTGTGAGTTATTGAGGTCAGCCCTATTGTGCCAATAGACACTAATTTTGATATGCTCAGTCTAATATAAATAAATGTAATTTCCCCGGTGAGTAAACAAAACACAAGTGTGAGTTTGGAAATTTCAGCAAGTACTTGTTCTTGGGCTGAAGTGAAAACCTCTCTTGGGCACTAGTCTTCTAGGTTTTGTGAGCACCCTTTTGTGTGCTAAGTTTATGGTGTGGGAGGTATTTCTCTTGAAGAATATAGCAAAGGATTGGTTGGGTTTTCTTCCCTTGTTGAGAAGGGTTTCCAAGGATACTTCTTGTGTACTTGTGCATGGTATTTCTTCTTGTTATCTTGGTTGTTGCAAAAAATTGTTAATGGTGTAACTGTAATTATCTATGGTTCAAGTAAAATGATAAAATTGGAATGAACTTCATGCTTGAGCCTAGCTTATTGAAAAATCAGCATGGAATCAGAGGATAGGTCTTGAAGAACCCATTGCACAAGAATTTACTAGTCATCCTCTCATTCCTGCAGAACCGTACGACCCTCCTACTGTTTCTAGAAATTTTGTACGACCCTCCTTTCTAAGGTGTTTCATCACTTGATACTTATACCCTGGGGATAAAAAGTTAATAGGAGTGCAAGGCCTCCTTGAAATCACCTTCAGCAAGCTTCATATTTCATTTCCGAGCATTTTGATTTTTCGCCCTAGGGTTTTTAGGGTTTCACAATTTTCTGTAGAAATTTCAGAATTAGGGTTTATACAACTCATTAAAGGAGCTCTTCAGCTCACCAGTGTTCTTCTATACTTCAAGGGTTATTTTTGGCAGTCATAAGTCCAACAAAAACTAAAATTTCTATCCTATCCTAGCCATTAGGTTTTCTAGCCTAGTTGACAAGGGTTTGTGAAGAATCTAAAAATATGATGAACATAACCATGATGGAAGAAAAGCTTGGTGGATCAAGAAAACTCAGTTACTGGAAGCCAATAATTCAAAATGATGAAGACATCAACATATCAACACTCTTGTTAGGACCACGCTATGCACCTTTTTGCCTATACCTTTTGTCATTATTATACCCTTCATCACTAGTATTTAGACTCACATTATCACCTTACCTGATCATTCCAAGGTATACAACGCCCTTTCTCATTATTATATGCTTAATATGTCTTGCATAACACTTTACATTACTTTTGGTCTTAACCATTGATTAGAAGTGCATAAGTGTCTATATCTGCAGAATAGTATTCAAGACCGATGCTGAAACACAGAACTGTCCAGTTGATGCTGAAACACGGAAGCTGCTACACAGTTCGAGGATGCATATGCCGAAACACGAAGAAGCTACATGGTTCGAGAAGGCAGATGCTGAAACACGGAGCTGTCACTCCATTCAGATATGCAGATGCTGAGACACAGTAGGGACTACCACGATGCTGAACGAGCCCTGACAGTTAGCAGTCAAGGCCGACACAGTCAAAGGGCGCAATTCACGTGGCCAACAGCCCGTGAATTGCGATACTGAAACAGCATCAGCAGCTATGAGAAGAAGCTGTTACACCAGCCGTAACAGAAATGCATC